>CAKJVC010000144.1:0-43244 GCA_918026815.1 Chalara sp. BL73 | reverse complement strand
TGGAACGGCTCGGAAGTTTTGCGCGTGTCGTGCCGGCTGTGTGCGCTTTTGTAGCCTGATATAACCAAAGAAATATTTAGGTGGTGGCAAAATTATGAAGCACCTAGGTTTGAGAATTTTATGTATTGGCCATTCTTGCAGCGAATGTTGTTGTACTATCCTACGGTATGTGATACGGCTAGGAGCATAAAAGGTGGCCCTCCTTCATCAGAACATGTTTTATAATATTGAAGACCACCGAGACTTAGACTATTTGTACGCGCACGCTGACCTGTATATCAAGGTATTCAGCATGGTAACATCGGTTCGCGGTGATTTGTTTGAAAGTGAGTGAGAAATGCTCTATGCGCTAGGCGGCTAACTAGCATGCCCCAGAAGGCGTTTCTCGTGGAGGTGAAGATTAGGATCAACGTGATCATTTTTCGGAGATGCCAAAATTATTTTCCCATGGCATAACTTGCGGCCATTGGAGTAAAGTGAGCAGCTGGACGTGATTCTATTTATCCTCACCATGTTGCCCAGCAGCTCGATGGGTATTATCGATAGCGGTTCGTTGGGTTTGAATTTCTTATTTACTAATTTCATCATTTTCAATATCCTATTCCAACTCTTCATCCATCTTGCTAAGGATTATATAAGCTAGATGTTTGGGATCACATCAAGGCAGTTTGTTGTAGGTGATACAGTTTTGTAGCCCCAAAATTAAAAATACTGCTCTTAGTCTTGTGAGGAAGAGATCCTGTTCCACCCTAGCTCTTGCTTGGTGTGCGCTATGTAGAGATTATTTCCTGCTAGCGGTATGAGAGTGTATGCTCAAATTTTCCCTGCACAGCTTGATAACGCATTAGCTGCAATCGGGAAGCTTGTGAGCCATTCTTGGAGTTTTTCCTATCCATGAAGTCTACATTGGTGCGTATCTCTAGCTAAGGTACACAAAGGTGGCACAACGACTATAACTTGTCATTTCGTATCCCTGAAGTTTTGCCTATATAAGACTAGCTATCGATGTTACTACGTTCTTATCAACAGCATTACCTCCTGTCAGCTCTGCCATTTCGGTATTCTCCAATGCTGGCAAGTATTGTTTTGGTGACTCAGAGTTTGGACATGAGATCAGGTCGCTCTGTCCACTTTAATTTGATGTTGAGAAGGCGGTAGATGATGGCACGTGCCACTCTTAATGTGTGCACCTTCCTCTCTTAACTCATTGCATTATCTGCCTACTACCAAACACCCATATACTTGTATTTCTTTGGGTCAGTGCGGCGAAAAGGGAAGATCTTTTACCATGGAGCACACTTTAAGGTGTAATTCCTTGAAATGTCGCAAGGAACTGGGTGATCAAGGGGTTGTCACAACCTGCAGGTATGCCGTGTCTACCATGCATGTGAAGTACGGCGCAATTGACAGAACCATCAAGTCATATTTTCTGTGTAGATTGTTCCAACCGCTTTCAATTGCCCTCTGGTCCTAATGGCCAGCGTCCGATGTGTCCAGCTTGTGATATGCACCTCACAAATCCAGATGATGTCGTTGTCACGACTCTCAATCCCACTGAAGACTACAAGACCAGTGTGCTCAGCGGGCTGAGCCCAAACGTAATTATGGAATGCGCGGGAAGGGCATTGAGCTTCTGGGCATATCAAACCACACAAGAGATGTCAGTTTTTCCAGCGGCCATATATCCTTACCATACTGATTTCTTTATAGTGTTTACCAAGAGTACTTGGCAAAGAATCTAACAGATAAATACACCTATCTCAACACACAAATGGATAAGATCATACATGATGCAAATGGCGAGATCTCAAATCTGCGTGACAGAATGTCAGGTAATAGAAATGGCGTCTCATATTTGATTTACAAAACTAATTTTGGGTTAGCACTGGCTGTAGATCAGGAAAATCTGCGGCGGAAAAATGAAGAACTTATACAAGCTTATCGGGAGAAATGTCGGAAACAGCTGCAAACCCAAGAGTTATATGACAAGCTGAAGCGTCGGACTATGTTGGTGCATGTTCAGGATGCTGCGTCTGACGCTGTGGACCACACAATCCAGGCGTCAGTCGAGGCTAATCGATGTTGTGACAGTGCAGGCCCGCTAAGCCACCAGCCTATTCAACCCGCTAACTTTCAAAGCCAACAGAGAATTGATTCTGCTATTGACGTCAGCAGTCGAGCCATGGAGCCTCCTCTTAGCAGAGGCACAAACGTGCAGAATGACTGGGCAGGATTCAGTAGTCAAGTCGGCGATTTATGTATACTATTCCTTGATTTCTTCTTGTGCGCAAGCTCTAACCAAACCCACCATAGTAAATCACCCACGGCACACACCATCGACACATAGACAGCGTCTTGCGACTGTAAATACAACATCCATTCCGGGCTTAGGATTAGCTGATCTACAGCCCCATAGAACATCTGGAACACCTTTGCTTCACCCGAATGAAACCGGCCGATCGCCCCTGGCCAGTTTGAATGGTAATGTAGGATTTGCAGGATACGGCATGAGTGCTGGTCTCAAAATTAGCAATCCCGCAGGCTCCATAAGTAATGGGTTATCAAAACCAGTAATTCGCTCGAGAGGTCTGTTCAAGTGCTCTTCCTTCATTGATCAAGCATGCTAATAAGTTTGCCAGTCGCACAGCGACCTAACCCTACTTCTACATTTCCTTTAAACAGAAGAACTTCTTCATTTGGCGGAGGAGCACCGGCAACTGCAGCGCTCCCAAATGGCGATACGCGTTACAGATAATGTGTTTGTAAGCTAGAACGGATGAGATTTCGCAGGTCTATTGACGGAGGGAATGCCGTGTTTTCTATTTGCTACGCCTATTTGCTCCACCAAACTAACCGCTTTCAAAGCCACACTTACTTTGTTACTAGATAAACAATGACACAGCTGTTCTACGACAAAATGAAGTCTCTTTGTGCGATTCTTGTTCCAGACAAGTTGTTTGTTTACTTGTCAACAATGTATATACGAGTCCCTAAAATATTTTCAAACATACCACCATTGATGTCTCGAATTGATTCTTCCATGGTCGATTTCTGAGCAGCTTCTCAATGGCGTTGATATAATGGCAGAGCGGCGCTCTGGTGTCCCTCCATTCTCCTCGACCCTATCCTGATTCCAGAATACATCTCTAACCAATGCCACCACATAAGCTATCTTGCATTTCGAACCAAATAGGTATCTTTCTCTCTATCAGCAATCCCGAGCCTCAGGCGCGTAAAGGAGACGAAAATCTGACCTCGGAGGCCAAATATACTTTGTATACCTCGCTATGCTTCAGAAAACACGAATAAGCATCAAAGGGTCGCATATCCAGCCAGTAACATTGCACAATAGAGTTCGAGTTAGCCAACTTCTCGAAACTCCGGGCAGCTTGCCGAAAGCGGCAGAAGCCATTCTACTTCATCTGGCTGTGCTGCGACCGGCTGTATTAATGGATCAAGCGCTCAAGACGCTTATCGACCGTTAATAGAACCATTCAATCTGTGCTAATGTTTGCAGCTCTCCAGCAACTGCTTCAGAGCATCCAAATAACTCGGAACCAGCTTTCAAACCCCTAAACAAGAAATGACTACAAAGCTCTACGCGAAACCGCACACCAAGAATAGGCGCACACACGAGCTATTGCTAGACAGCAAACATGAATCTTCAGGGGCGCAATTATCTACAGGTGCGACCCGGCACCGGGTGTAATCTCTATTCGAGAGAACTGCTCAACTAGAGGCGGAGCTGGTGGTGGCTTAGCGTGAGTAAGCGCGAGAACTGGTAAATGTTACAGCTGAGTTACACCGCTACTATACTCCTACATGGCATCATCAAATATTCTACGAGCTGAAAAAGGCACCGCAAGATTTACATGCAAGTGGGGTAGCTCAATGCCCCGCTCAGGACACCACTAGCCATGGTCATCCTGTAGGTGCCACTCTATGGGTCTCTCATCCACCTCAACCTACAGCCTCAAATACTGAGGAATATGGAATCTCTGCGCCTAACCCTCAGCCGATCTATTACCCGTATCTCCCACCTCCAAGCTATGTAAGCCACCAGGTTGCGAGCAGAGACGAACAAGTGAAAGCATCCGAGCTCACACTTCAACACCTCCGTGAGCCATCCACTGACACCATGCACGAGGCTCCAGGCTTGAATACGGAACCCAAAGCTCAGAAGGCTAATGGGCAGGGACACAGATTGATGGTGAGGAATGAACTAGTAGATATAGCATTAGTAGCATAACCTACCTGCATCACAAAGAAGGCATGATTACTAGGGTACCTAGCAACGCATGGGGTAGTACTTATCCCCAAGTTTAACATGCCAGGACCTGATATGGTGTCAAAGAAGGAGGAACGGAGAGTATACCTGGTGGGTTTTCCATAGGTACCTTGGTGTACATTCTGCTTTCGGGTTTGCTGGGTAACAGTAGGTTAACAACATAGAAACAAGCGCCTTGGAAATGAAGAGACATCACGGAGCATTGAAACGTTTTGGTTTCCCTGAAACTCCCCCGTTGATTAGCCACGCACTATTAGAAGTCCCGCTCCGTTTTATCATACTCATTGTGATGCCATTCCCAGCTCCAAATTTCTTTTTCGCATCGACGCGGCTTTTCATAGTTGCTGTAATATCTTTTTTGCTAATGTACAAGTGTTAAAAGAAAGGAAAGCAAGGCGCTTTTAGTTCCGCTATGAGTGTCTCAACGCTCGAAAGTGAGCAACCCTCGGGTTGCCTCCCTGGCCTGGAGAAGTGTACTGAACCCAGCCTAGATAAGTTTAAGTGAAGTGTCCTTAACCTTTGCCTATTGGCTTGGCTTGATGTTCTCATTGAGGTTTGCATCCCGATCCGGGTTGATATTTTGGGCCTTTACCACCTCATTTGCCTCTGGATTTGGAGCAGGGGGATCGGATCTCTCTTGACCGCCAACAGTAACAGTACCTATCTCACTATCTTTGCCTGCAACAAAGTTCTTGTCATCAGAGTCCAACTCCTTATGGAAGTCAGCATCCTCAGCCGCATCTTCTGCGCCGGGATTGTCTTCGGTTGGTGGAAGTCGAGTATTGGGAACGGGTTCCTTCCAGTACTCAATGACATTTTCGTTAGGCAGGAGGGTGTGGAAGGAGCAATAGACGCCAGAAACGCTGTCGAAAAACTTCATGCCTATGTTGAGCTCTTGGACGACAATCTCGATTTTCATACCTGGGAAGAAATGAATGAGGATATCATCTTCGAGAAAGAAAGCCTCTGTTGCTTCGTTACCAGATGTTTTTGTGATTGGATTAGCATCAATGTCTGGGGCATCACGGTTGTCGTCGAGCCACTCTGCTGCGAGATTAACATCACCCCCAGTCTTAATTAGCGCCCGGCGTGCTTGTGCGACAGTCCAGCCCAGTGATTCGACCAAATCTGTCATTTTCTTAGCATTGATGGATTCGTCGACAGAATCACCATCCTCCTCGTCGGTCATGTCCTCGATTTCGATACCAGGCCCACTCCAAGCCTTCAAATGAACAACACCAAGAGCTCGAATGTCAGAGGAAACAGTGTTGACCTGTTCTCGAAGACCAATACTGGCACGCTCAATACGAAATACTTCGTATGCCTTCTTCTCGGTATTGATGATTTTCGCGCCTTGGTGCATGGCTTGTTGGAAGAGGCTTTGAGTTCCTGTGAAAGCAATGCCCTGAATATGTTAGCACCTGCGATGAATGGTGTCGATAACAATAGACTTGCGGTCTTGAATACTAATTCAGCATTAATCATGGACTTATTAGTCACCTGTTCATCAAAACATCCAGCCTCCCAATCCTGCTTGCCAAAATAAGTGTCCTTGTACTGGCCACCGTGGAGAATGGAGGCAGCGATATTGAACTGTCCCGGAAGTATGGTCCGCAGCTTAGCAATACAAGAGAGCTCGCGTTCAGCTAGGTCGCAAACATCACGGGCAGCTAATATATCATCATTATATTCCGCAGCAACTCTGTGTGTGAGAAGGTAGTTCAAAAAGTTCTTAATAACGCGACAAATTTGATCGATTTCTGCATCGGTATCAAGAGGAAAGCGGCATGGCACCGTATGGGACAGGAAGCCTTTGACAACTCCTTGAAAGTCAACGACCCAGTGTTCAGCCTCTGTGGGATCATAGTACCTGAAGAAGATTAGTTTGAGTTGTGCAACTGTTTCTCGGAGGCGGCATACTTTGCATTCCTCTGGCCAACACGGATGTGGTCAGTGGCCCGAATGGCAGCAATCTCTTCCGCTGTAGCCTCTTCCAGAGTCTTCTGATCAAGCCCGCCAGTAAACTGTTTTGCATTGCTTGATTCAATGCCGCCAAGAATGAGATATTTGGTGAGAATATTTGCTCGAATGGAGTCCAGATTGCGTCTTTGTCTGTAGCGTTGGACAGCGTGCTGTACGCGTTCATGAAGGGGTCTAGCACTACAGAAAGTGAGAAACGGAAGCCACGATTTCAATAAAGAATCCTCACATATCATAAAGCTCAGACTCCTCGTTATGCTCAGCTGGCGTGATGGGAGGGTCGGCATAGAATTCTGTAATTCGCATCAGTGAGCCATATCAGAAGTTCTCTTTTCAGAAAGAACAGACCTTCAAATCCAGTAACAGTTGCCTTCTTACTATTGCTCTTGCCCTTTCTACTGCGCTTCTTCTTCTTCTTCTGCTTCATAGGAAGCTCAGGACTATGTAGTCCATAATCCTCACTCTCAGACTCAACAGCAGCCGCTTGAGCTTCTGTTATCTGGACTGTAGTGGGCTGATCAGAAGATGGTGACCCTGGAGCCGAGATACCGGATGGAGCCTCTTCATTAGGAGGGGTATAGAGGAGCACATTCGGAGTTGGTGGAGGTACAGTAACCGCCTTTGGTGTCGGCCCAAGTTCTAAGAGATCTTGAATGGTGTATCGTAGATTGGCAGAGTCGCCATCATCACCCGTGGCAGTCCCTGAACGGCGACGTGTATTAGTCAAGTCGATCTGACTGATGCGACGCGATAATTCTTCGGGATGAGGAGCGTATTCCAGGCGAACGCGTGACATGTTGGCAGTAGCGCTCTGTATATCGGCGTAGCTTTCCACGTTGGTGAGTTAGTGAGTTTGTAAGTTGATGTGGAGTGTCGAACGTGATCAGGTTCTGCAGCCTGAGTATTCAGCTGGATGAGGCAGTCGCGAGTGGTCATGGTGAGTCCATTACTAGCGTTTAATTTGGCAACGATAAAGGCGGAGAAAACGATTCCAGGAGGTGACATTTTGCATATAGTAGGTAAGGTGAATGGAATAGGGGTTCGTTCGCTTAGTTCTCCTGAGTGTAAACGAGGGGATGGCTGTGCATGTAGAGATACCTGAATCTTCTGGACGTATGCCCGCACCATGAAAGATGGCCTGACAATGGTGGCAGTGGCGATTAATCAGGGTAGTGGCTAGATTGAACGAGCGTGAACAATAAACTAAGTTATAGCAAATATATGTCTTATCCAGAGCTAAGACAATGTACCCCGTGGACTGATGCAGGACAAAATGGGGGAGTTGATGATGTGAACAGCTGATCAAGATACACTCTTTGTGACAACGAGGAGGGTGCCAGGGGAATGAAGAACACAGAGAAGGTTTTATACTTGCAATTACCGTGCTCAAAATCCGAGAACAATCAGGACTTCCTGCACCTACCTTGTCTTTGAAAATGCGTCGCCCGTTTGCTTTGCCTCTACTCTCAGCGGACGGTGTAGGCCTGTGGATTCCCGCCAGCGACGGTCTATAATCTCTACCGCACTGAATGGTTGTATTGTTTGCTTTATAGTATATTATTTGGGGCTGTGAGTCTTAGAGTGCATGTGGTGTTGTTCTCACGAATCCAGGACGTGCCGCATCAGCCATTAGTGCCCGAAATACCCGCTAAAGTCTAAATTAGTGCCAATGACAACCCCTGAATCCAAACCCTGACACCAACAGCAGTTCACTGTCGCAGATGTTGCTCAGCCTTGAGAACTCCTTCAGGCGCTTCCTCTCTTTGGTCTCTACAAAAGCTTGCCCCTCCCACGACCCATCCCCTTCTTCTCTTTGATCTTTTTGCATTATGATAGTGTCATAAACGCTTATATTCAGAATGGTAAAAGCATTGCCTACCCACGCAGAGTTGGTTGAGTACAAACACGCTGTCGCAGGACAGTAAGTTTGCGCCAGGCGCAACCACCCCCAACCATATCCTTTTCTAATATACCTGTAGTGATGGCACGCTCTGCGATGTTGACGGCACCCTTTTCATCAAGCCCTGTACTCAAGCTGAGGTTGATTTCTATGAGGAATCCGTCGCTTCTCATCCTGACTTTCTCAACTTCATGCCCACTTACCTTGGGACCCTGTCTCTCACCGATGCTGCCCATAACGGAACCGTTGAAGAGCAATGCGATGCGCTGCTAGCAAAACATGCCCATGGAATACCACCTGTCGAGCCCGGCTCGATCCCAGTTGCCAAACGCACGGTTCCCGAGGTCGTACCCAGCAAGACGGTAGGCAAGAGGATCGTGACCAATCAAGCTATCGTGCTTGCGAACGCTGCTTCGGGTTTCGTAAAGCCAAATATATTGGATGTGAAGCTGGGTGTGCGATTGTATGCCGATGATGCGTCTCCCGAGAAGAAGGCACGGTTTGATAAAGTGTCAGCGGAAACCACGCATAAAGACTTGGGATTCCGCATAGCAGGAATGAGGGTCTGGCAGGGAGAAGGCGCCACTGGAGATGTTGATGAAGATGGCTATAAGATCTATGACAAGAATTTTGGTCGTTTGTCTGTGACAAAGGACAATGTGGAGGATGCTTTCAGATCTTACATATTCTCGCACGCAGCTGGCATTGACGATGAGCTGGGTAAGTTGATATGTGAGGCGTTCCTGACAGATTGCCGAGAGATTCAGGCAGTGCTGGAGGGACAAGAAAGTCGCATGTTCTCTGCAAGTTTACTCTTCGTCTTTGAAGGCGATGGGTTAGCATTGAGAAAGGCTCTGGAAGAAGCTACATCCAATGGACAGGCCAAGGCTGCCAACTCCCCGGTAAATGGCTCTGAAGAAACCGAAGGAGACGATGAGGAGGAGGAAGATGATGAACTTGCTGCAAAGGCATACGCAGTGCATGTCATTGACTTTGCTCATGCGACATGGGTTCCTGGACAAGGCCCTGACGACAATGCTCTAAAGGGAGTAAGAAGTGTCATCCAGATTCTGGACAACCTGTTAAAGTAAGAAAGAAGACTTAGATCCCTTGGAGAAGCTTGCCTTATGCATTATGATTATGTTATATACCCATGGGAACTTGGGATCAGCATAGAAGAAACACTTGTTGCTTTGGCGTTAGGTTCTAGATTTCCCAATAGCATCCACTCTGCGCTCCCCACGTTTTCGTTTCAAATATGCAACATCAAGCTACCACATGCCATAATTTACTATGGAACGAAACCGTCCACTGGGGATAAGCCCCTTGTATTGGTACATGGTACAAGTATACATGGCAGTCTTGGAGCATACCTGAGCTCCATCCACTCTATTCTTGAACTTCTGCTCTTGAGCTACCAGATGCCCGTCTGTATTGCAGGATATGACAACCACATCCTTGTTACCACAGGCTTTTGCAAAACTTTACCTGCTCGACTAATATATGGAGCCATCTAACCAATATTAGCACCTTCGGAAGATACTAATACCTAGCCGCGGTTCTCCCTCATCCTCATTTTCCCCATTGATCTCTTCTAAGTGACTTGTGTTTGGTACAGCAAAGGATGGTCATAATTATTGTATCCTCCCGTATCATAATTGGAGCCTCTTCACCTCATATAGTAGGAAACAAAATTTAGAAGCTTTAGTCTAGGCTGGATACTTTCCTTTAGAATACATGACTGCTCGGGGTGCTCGGGAGGTGGCTCAACACCAAAAGGCCCTCCAGTGTCCGGACGAGTTCAAGTGCAGCGATTATATTCTCCGAGTTTCAGCATCGCCCTTATTGCCCACCAATTGTATTGTGCAACTTGTTGGCAAGGTGTATTTGAAAGGTCATACTTTCAGCCCCTTCTACTCCGAGAAGCTCGCATGAACAACCTCATGGTTTGTCCAAGGCGAAAGTAGTATAAAATATGATGATGGGTGTTAAGGAAGCATATGTCTCTATTGAGAAACCCTTTGTATCGACGGGTTGGACACGATTGGCGCAGGTGATACAAAAATCCAGTGTAAGCTACCGTTGGATTCGATGCTAAATCTTTTGTTAGATGATGAGCCTGCCCGCTGTGCTTTGTTTGGAGGTTATTTTGTATCTCCCTGAATGTTTAATTTGCTTTAGGACTAAACTATCTCTTCAATGTGTATGATGATTCCGTCGTGAAGATGCCCATGCTTGCGTATCATTCTTACTTTTCTTACGTTTCTCGCATTTCGGTGTCTTTAAGCTATATATATATAATCTTGATATCCTCAACCGAGACACATTTGATTAAATATAACAGACAGCAGATCATGAATTTGTAGACATCCAGTGCGTTTCCCTGCCGTGTTCTGGAACAACGGAGTTAATAGGCCTTTAGGTCCCATTTAATTTGAGGATGTACAAATATCATATGCCATGATTTGCATGCCCTGCGAGCTACCAGTGATGGCCTGAGTCTGCAAATAGTAGAGGTTGTTTATGCGATAGCATCCATTTATTCCCATGTTCAGCCATGAAGTGATGAAATAGTTAATTTCAGAAACATCCAAACAACACAAGGCTACAAGGCTGAGAAAACATCCTTGCCAGCCAGTTCCAAATCTCAGATCTTTCTCTAAAAGTCAACAAACATATTCTCAGCTTCCAAGACACAATGTCAATACCTGGTCTAGGGCAAGCTACACCTGCAGCGCGTCTACATGCGCCCATTCAATCAACAGTTACCGTACACCACGACCTCACAGCAAATTCGGAATGGAGATTCGAGGTAGCGGTTGGGCAAAGCATCGAAGTAAAGGTCAGGGATATCTTCCCCTATGGTATTTAAATCTAACTTTTGTAGGTTCTTTCAGGAACTGCGGAGCTTTTCGGGACTGAGCTGGCACTCAATCATGTATATACTTTCAGAGGAACAAAGGCTGCGATTTTCTCATGGCATGGGTGCAGACTAGAAGTTTTAGGACCGTGTGTTGAGTATATAGCGGAGGAGACACCTATGGTCTCGTACGTCAATACACATTTTGCGCTAGACAAACTACGAGATGAAGCAAGTGAAAGGAATGGTGAAGGGCCTAGAGTTCTCGTGGTGGGACCTAGCAATTCAGGGAAGACAAGCTTGGTCAAGATATTGACGGCATATGCAACACGAGTTGGGAGGCAGCCTATGGTAATCAACACAGATTCGAGAGAGGGTATGTTATCAATACCAGGGAGCCTGACCGCAACGCCTTTTGCTTCGATACTTGATGTTGAGCAGGGATGGGGAAGCAGCCCATCTAGTGGGCCTAGTCCAGTGCCTGTGAAGCTGCCATTATGTTACTTCTATGGATCACCAAACCCAGAAGACAATACAAAACTTTACAGGCCTACGATTTCGCGGCTGGCTATTGCAGGAGCAAGTCGGCTAGCTGAAGACCCTGACATTAAGCATACTGGCATGATTATTGACACTCCTGGCATCCTAAGCCAGGGAAAGGAAAACTTTGATTTGATATCACATATAATATCAGAATTTCAGGGTATGTATACAAACAATTCTTTCACTGATGCCTGGCTAACCTGCTTCCAGTCAATGTTGTACTAGTTCTAGGCTCAGAGCGGTTGAACATTGACATGCATCGTCGATTCTTGAATTATAAGACCATCCGCAATGAAGACCTGGTCATCATCAAGCTTGATAAGTCAGGTGGCTGTATCGACCGAGATGAAGAGTACGTGTTTTGAGGAAGATTTAGTTTATATTCAATGTTCAATCCTAATCAACATATTACAGATACTTGCGTCAAACGAGAGAGGCAGCAATCCGGGAGTATTTCTTCGGGGATGAGAAGAGAACACTCAGTCCTCACACACAGTCGGTCGACATCAATGAGCTAACGGTCTACAAGGTGCACGAAGGTACGATAACTGTTACATATTTCTCAAGTTTTACTAACGCTCGTTCAGCACGCACGACAGATGCATCTTTCCTGCCCGGTGGGGCTGATGAGGAGCAAGATGTATCCGGCAGGCTGTATGAAAGAGTCACAGCTTCGCAGGAGATGGTACATTGCATCTTGGCGGTAGTCTTTGCAGGTATGAATGATTCGCAAGAGATAATCAGAGATGCTACAGTTATGGGCTTCGTATATATATCAGAGGTCGATGAGTTAAAGGGCAGAGTAAAGATCTTAGCCCCGTTAAATACAAGGATAACAGATAGACCTATGATATGGGGAAGTTGGCCTGAGCCTACAATGTCCTTGGTAGGGTAAATAATAAAGCACCTTGTCAAAAAATTCTGACGTCTGCCATGTTACGCTAATAAGTGGTTTTTCATAGATCAACACTTAGAGAGGCTGCAATTGCATGATGCATATGTGATTTCGAAACGCAACTTGCTAAGATCAATGAACAAAGTATTGCCACCCATGCGCCAAATTACATCCCAAGCCAAAAATGCAACCACCAAGAGCCCACCGAAGTAAAGTTACTATCCCTTCCTAAATCACAATTGTTGTATCCTTCGTCGGTGCCTCGTCAATCATAAAATCCAGATGTTTAGTCTCCCGGCCCCTTAACTTAGTCTCGAGTCTGAACCTTGTGGTCGCCTTTCACAGCCTCAGCATATGTCGGTGGCACGGCAGGAGCATTGCTTGATCCAGCCACTCCGCTACTGCTCTCTCCGGCGTTGTTGTCGTTATTCCAAGTACCATTTTGTGACTGGTGAGGAGCTGGAGCCGCCAATGGAGCTGTGGCACCATACCCTTGAGGCTGCACTGCAGCCTTTGGCACTCTTCGCTGCTGTCCGTTCTCTTGCACAATTATGTATGTAACCCGGTGGGATTCCTCATCTTGGGGTATTCTGTCGTAGTCGCTCTCAGGATATTTTGCGATGATATACCAGGCGTGTAGTAGGCCAGGGAGGAAACCGAGCATGCAGAGACAGATATTGATCAGAGAATCAGCGGAGCAGATACCGCTCTTCACCCAGACTACAAGACAAGGTCAGCATAATGCAGAATTGTTCAGCGTGCATTTTGTATGCTGCGTTCAATGTGATTTGATGAATGGACTTACCCGCAATTGGAGGGAACAAGATGGCAATAAGCCCAAGGAAAAGGTCTGAGGAGCACATATTTAGCGGAAGTTGAAGCTTGTCTGGAGCTATTTGATAGTATTGAGATGGTAAGATGAATCCTGTAGCTTTATGGTGGTCGACGGAGAGTGACTGTTGCCTTTCACGGGTTCAAGGAAAGCGTCATCACCACTGTGGCTGGGTCACACCCAAAAGCGAATGTGGCGCTAAGACTGCGCGCCAAGAATACTTCTCCATCTTTCTGTTCGCTCAGTTTGAGAAAGTCATCACGTAAGCTGCGCTAAGAAGGTTTTGCATCCGACGGCCGCATATCCGCTTTGGCGATGGAGGCACCAAGGAATTTTTGTCTACCCCTCCGACAACTAAAGCCCACATTGCGGGATGAGAACAGGGCCAATTCGATGCTTCGACTACCCGATCAGTACGACGTCGTTGCAATGCAAGAAGGCGATGATGAGGGTGTAAAGGATAATATCAAGGAGAAGCTTGCAAAGGAGGCGGAGGGAAAAGGTGGATTTGATGAGTCTGATAATGAGGAAGACCCGATTGTTGCTGAGTACGATGTCTTTATCAAACCACAATTGGAACAAGGTCGTGAGGTCTACGTTCTACAATTTCCCAACCGGGACGAGAAGAAACCCTACGATGTAGAGAACAGCTGTGCTCCTACTCAGTTCCGTGTCAAGCCAAAATCCGGAATGGTTGAGCTTGATGTACCAATCAATACCACGGAAAACTATGACAGAGAGAAAGGTATCAAATGGGGCCAGGCAGTCAAAAATGGCGTCGACCAGTCTAAGGGATCAGGAGCTTACGGATTAGCTGCTGGTTTTGGAAATGGCGCAGCATCTCGAGCTGGAGGAAGAGGTGGAAGGGCCAGAGCAGAAACGGTCGAGTTAGAGCCAGGTCCGATTTCTGATCGTGAATTTGAATATGCCAAAGCAAGAGGAGATGTGTTAGCCGTGCAAACTCTAGGCGGGCAAATTGAGGAGGCAGAGTCTTGGTCGCCACGCTATATGCTGGGTACCTTTCTTCAAAGTAAGATTACTTTAAACTTTTGCCCGTAACAATCTTGCTGATAGCCCTTTAGATCAACTTCACCTTACTCCTGTAGATCACATTGTCCAACTTCGTCCTCAATTCCATCACATCGATGCACACCTTGAGCAAGAACGTCTGGGAAGAGTCTCAAACATAGCTCAGACCCGTATTTCAGAGGCTCGTGCAGTCCAGATGACCATCAAAAACCCAGTAGATGGAGAGAGTGAGACGGGTCTCTCTATGGCGCAACGTGTTGCAGAAGTTCAAGCCGAACCATGGAGGCTCTATAAGTGGGTCGATGAAAACTCAGAACAAGCCTGGGAAGAATATACGCATCTTCTTCTAGGCGAGGGGAAAATCAAGCCGGATCAATTAAAGAATACGTTGCCACAGTTAAAGAGTACCTTGACTTCGGACGAATACTTGGATATGATCAGTGCCCCCCTCGATGCTGCTAAGGTATCTCGGGCCAAGGTAGTCATGAAAGCAAAGTCGAATGGGAAAGCTAAGGGCAAGGGGAAGGCAAAATCAAGCGCGGATGGGCGGGATATTGACAGCTCTGATGATTATTCGGACATCGATGGAGCTGTGCAAAACGGCGGTGATGGCAAAGCTAATGACCTTCATACGAGTTGAGGATTACGTTTGTTTTATACATGCATGTCTAGGTTGGGAAAATTGATACCCTGCACACATTAGTTGTGTTGCATCTGCAATGTTTTAGATTGCGTTCAGAGCGAGATGCTGATTTTGCAGCGAAGCGGGATATCCCGTAGCAGTAGGTAACTAGTTCTTTAAATAGAACAATTATTACTACATATAATTTCCATCTCGAGAGCGAACCATGTCTTAGATAGTGTAGGTATAAGTTACCAGTCGCGAAACCGCTCTTTTTATCAGAGAATTTCACCGCGTATCGGTGCAACATGTATATCATGGCCAGGGGTCTCGCTAAACTACCCCGGCGATAAGGTTAAAAGCGAAGATTACCCAGCATCATTACATACTTCGTGGGCCAGTCTTGAGCCCCTGCCAGCTCGAAACTCGAGAGTTCGAGCTCCTCCTACGTCCAGCTACGATAAAATGGCATACTTGGCTCCAATACATCGGCCAAGCAGCATCCGCCATGCCTTAAAACTGAATCTGCTGGACGCAGAGGATGAGTGCCTTGTCCTAGCGTGAGTGCTATATGTAGAAATGGTCTATATGCGCTAACGCATACATAGGAAAGCTAACCGGGTGGAAATATGGAAGCTATCAGAAGAAGGATTGGTTATGGTCCATTCAAAAGCCATTCATGGACGCGTTTCGATGCTCGAAAAGATACGTCCATTTGGTGCTACGACCGACCACCTCTTTATAGGCACGGCAAGGTTCCAATACTTTACAGTGGTATGGAACCCAGATACACGGCAGCTGGACACTGTTCATTCATTTGTGGATGTGGCAGAAAAGTACATACAAGACTCCCAGAGTCGGGACAGATGTCTGATTGATCCAACAGGCAAGGTTTTGGCCATGGAGCTGTATCAGGGCATACTGAACCTCGTCAAGGTGGTCAAACCTAGGAAAGGAAATACCAGCTATCTGGACACACCCGAGCAAGTACGAATCACAGAGTTGAAGGTAAAGGCGAGCGCATTTCTCTATACAGAGAGTAAGCGGCCAAAATTAGCGATACTCTATGACGCGGGGAAGAAATATCCAGATCTGCGGCTAGTCACATACAGGGTGCTGGACGACAAGTCACAGTACTCCTCCTTTGATCCGATTAAAGACCGTGAAAATGAACTAGCTGGGCTTGACGTTGGAGCTTCTCATTTAATCCCGGTGTCCAAGGGTGAAATTGAGCAAAAGAGGTACATAGTCAGAAACGCAACAGCAGCAAAGGCTCAACTTGGGGGTGTCGTTGTCGTTGGAGAGACTATGATGACTTATATGGACGAGGAAAGTAAAGCTGTGGTCGAACATACTCTCAACGAGGCAAATATATGGGTTGCTTGGGAAAAGTACAACGACCTGAACTATTTGTTAGCGGACCGATATGCCCGCCTATATCTGTTGACTATCAACGTTGACGGAGCAGTGGTTACGGGTATGGATATCAAACTGATAGGAAAGACTACTAAAGCAACAGTCTTGGTCCACATGGGACAGGGTCTACTTTTCATTGCTTCTCATGAAGGGGACTCACAGGTTGTACGGCTAAACATTGAATCAGAAGAACCAAGTATACAAATCATACAAACAATGGCAAATGTTGCTCCTATTTTGGATTTCACCGTCATGGATATGGGAGGTCGAGATGGTGAAGCCCAAGTCAATGAGTACTCTTCAGGTCAAGCACGTCTAGTCACTGGCAGTGGAGGCTGGTCCGAAGGTAGCCTGCGGAGCGTTCGAAGTGGTGTCGGGTTGGAGGCAGTTGGCATCCTTGCTGATATGGAGGATGTCAGAGGAGTGTTTGCACTTCGCTCGAACAATCCTCGAGTAGATGATACTTTGGTTATCTCATTATCTGTGGAAACCCGTGTCTTTCTGTTCGATTCTCAAGGAGATATTGAAGAGGTTGATAGCTTCAGAGGCTTTCAGCTTGATGCTCAAACTCTGCTTGCGATCAACCTACCAAATGATTTGATGTTACAAGTTACGACCAATAGAGCCATACTTTCTAGCTCTCAAGGCGTTCATGCAAGATGGACACCACCGGGACAATATCCGATCATCACAGGGGCATCTGCAAGCGATAAGTATCTTCTGCTGTCCGCTAATGGAATCGTACTTGCAACATTGAGTCTTGACCTCGGCCCGAAGAACGAATTGCTCTTTAAAGTGATTGCAAAGCATGATTTAGAGGACGACCAAGTCGCGTGTGTGTATGTTCCTAAGGGAATGGCCAATGTTGGAGTGGTTGGATTCTGGAAGTCTGGAACTATCTCCATTCTTGACCTCACCACCCTTACCATACTCCATTCTGAAGATCTCAGAAGAACGGAAGATAAAGCATCAATCCCGCGAAACATAGCTCTAACACAGATACTACCGGAAGAAACTTCTGGCCCTACCCTGTTCGTTGCTATGGAGGACGGGACTGTGTTGACATTTAACGTTGATAAAGAAGATTTCTCTCTTTCTGGGAGAAAGAGTATAGTTCTTGGAAGCCAACAAGCTCAATTACAAGTACTACCGCGAAAAAATGGCCTGTTCAATGTGTTTGTAACATGCGAACATCCAAGTTTAATATATGGATCTGAAGGCAGGATTGTTTACTCGGCCGTGACGGCAGAAGATGCAGTACATGTGTGTTCGTTCGACAGCAAAGCCTATCCAGATTCCATTGTTGTGGCTACGGCAGAAAATCTTACACTTTCCCAAATCGATACAGAGAGGAGGACGCATGTTAGCGCATTACCAATGGGAGAGACAGTAAGAAGAATAGCTTATTCCACAAATGAAAGAGCATTTGGCATTGGATGTATGCGTTTAGATGTAGAGGATGGACAAGAGATAGTGAAGAGTACGTTTAGGCTGGTGGAAGAGATCATGTTCGGAGAGATTGGCCAGCCGTTTGCCTTGGATGTTTCGCGAGGAGAGTTGATCGAGTGTATCATTCGCACAGAGTTACCAACAGTCTATGGGGACAACCTACCCGCGGAAAGATTTCTCGTTGGTACTAGCTACCTCGAAGACGATGAACCTGTGCCATCTCCAACACCAAAACAAAAAGGACGGATACTGGTTTTTGGCATAGATGATGAGAGAAGCCCATATTTAGTCATGAGCTATGAATTGAAGGGAGCTTGTAGGTGCTTGGCCATGATGGATGACAAAATCGTGGCAGCCCTAGTGAAAACAGTTGTTGTGTACAGATATGAGGAGACGACGGCAAGATCAGCTACGTTTTCTAAACTAGCAACTTACAGGACTTCGACCAACCCTATCTCTATGGATGTAACTGGTGATATCATTGCTGTGGGAGATATGATGAAGTAAGTAACAACGATTCATTATATCCGGATTGTTGCATTTCAAATGTGGCTAACTTCACCAGATCCTTATCGCTAGTACAGTTCATCCAGGGAAAAGACGGTCTACCAGACAAACTTGAAGAAGTAGCTAGGCACATGCAAGCTCTGTGGTCCACCGCCGTAGTCAATATCGAGCCGGATACATATCTCGAGTCTGATCATCACGGAAATCTAGTAGTCCTACACCGCAACAGAGAAGGCATAACCATCGAGGACCGCAAACGGCTTGAAGTAACCAGCACTCTCAACCTCGGCGAGATGACTAATAAGATTGTCCCATTGAACATCGCCGCAGCCCCCAATGCAATAGTTATCCCCCAGGCATTTATCGCTACAACAGAAGGCTCCATCTACCTCTTCGCCACCATCGCAAACGCATCTCAAAGCCTGCTCATGAACCTCCAGACCAGGATGAGTGTTATCGTGCGGACGCTGGGCGATATAGAATTCAATCGGTATCGCAGCTTTAAGATCCCTACTGAAGAACACGAGGAGCCGTTCCGGTTTGTAGATGGTGAGTTGATTGAGCGGTTTTTGGATGTGGACGAAGAGGTGCAGGAGGAAATTTGTAGGGGTTTGGGACCAAGTGTAGAGGATGTGAGAAATCTGGTTGAGGAGCTGAAAAGGTTGCACTAGCTGCCTCCTTAGTATGGCCAACGTTGAAGCATGATATAGTAGACCTTACACTTCTGGCGTTTGGAAGATCGAGCCTGTTAGAGCTGGGATCCATGCATGAATTACGGCGTCAGGATGATCATGAAATGCTATAAGTTGGGTTATGTAGCAACGAACAAGCATACATTAGAATTTCAGAAATTTCAGAAGAATGCCTTGTGGATACTATTTGATTCGTCTACTTGCTAATCGCAGATTCACCACCAAGGTATCTAAATACAACTGAGAAGTCCTTACCCTTGCAATCCTCCTGCTGCTCAGCGCTCTCATAAACCTCCCTTGCTCGGTCTCCGAGCTCGAGCCGTGCTCCCGCTTCACCCGCAGCTTGGATTGCAAGATTAAGATCCTTCCTCATCAAGGAGATTCCAAATCCCCCGCTATAATCTCTACTAGCTGGGGCGCCTTCTACAACACCCTTCACAGGGTTATTGATTTCGCTCGGCCAGCATTTGCCTGTGCTGATATTGATCAGATTACCTAACACCTTAGGTTCAAGTCCGCCTCTGATACCCAGGTTCATGGCTTCGGCAGTGGCGATGTTGTTGATCGCGAGTAAGTAGTTGTTTGCTAGTTTTCCAGCAAGACCTGCACCCTGGGGACCACAGTGCAGAACCCGCTTCCCCATCTTCAACAGGATGGGCTCGATACGCGATACAAGCGCTTCTGGGGCTCCGAGCATAAATGTCAGGGTTCCTGCGGTGGCTCCAACTACGCCGCCGCTCATAGGCGCATCAACAAATCGTCCTTGTTGGAGGGTATGAACGTGATCGGCGACTGCCCTCGACGAGGCGGGGTCGATGGTTGAGCAGTCGATGAAGAGACGTTCTGGGCTGGAGACCGCTTCTGTTGAAAGGGGAGGAGGGGTTAGAATTTGACCGAATACTGCTTTGACGTGGGCGGGTTCTGGTAGACACGAGATTACTATTTCCTGATGCTCCTATTAGTGGCTGGTTACAAATCTGGAAGTGAGCGTTTGTAGGCCTTGTGAAGGGAAATCAGAGGATTGGCTTTGTTGATAAATTTTAGAATCATGAGAAGATCACCCAAGACGGATGATCCCAACTTAGATCATTAATGGACAAACTCATCATATGAAACGTATGTTAAGGCAAGACAGAGAAAAACGTACTGAGTTCTCAGCAGCTTCTCGCACACTTGATGCGAGCTCCACAGCAGCTCCCGCAGATAATGCCTTTGTCTCTGTGACGAACTTCTCGACGGACACAGTGTTGATGTCGTATACATGGAGGGTATCTGTAGAAGCCAGCTTTGCTTGTAGGTTCCTCGCCATGTTGTAGCCTGTGATTTTGTCAGCGATTGGAACAATTGGTGGGACTATATGTGCTTACCCATTTGACCAAGCCCAATGAATCCATATTGTGCTTGTTTTCCAGGGGAAGATGAGAAAGTCCTACGCTGACCAGTGATTCTAAGGCTCCGTGCCATAGACGCTGATATTCTAGTATTCACCCTCATTTTGCTTGCACTGTGGTTATTGTAGGTAGAAAGTGTAAAGCTGGTGCGTGTTGGGCGGGTTAAAGCTTGAATGTGGAGAGAGCTACTCTACTCCCGTGGGGAAGCGATGCGAAGCAGCCGAGACCGAAGATGGCCGGATCAACATCGGTTTATCACCTAGGATTGCTCCATCGACCCGCAAAAAAGTCAAGGTCGTCTCCAATGAGATGGCATAACGAGGACTATGGAGCAATTAGTCGCTGCACATATTAGTATGGTATAATAATAGTTCATAGCGATGGCAGTGTATGTTGGATCATGAAGATAGTGATAGTGATGATGGTAATGTAGTGGAAGGGAAGAGCTTTGCAAAAAAAAAAATACCCTAAAATTAAGCGATATTCATCCGGCACGTGTAAGCTTGCCTAAAAGGGGTAGCTTTGAATGGCGCTATTGGAGTCATTATGCACATGTAGTGACGAGGGAATCACCTCTTGTGGATTGACTCCATGAAGGGGTATCTCTCTATTATCCATTATCAGTCTAAACATTATTTACATCTTTCAAAGGTTGGTCAATCCCTAGATCCAGAGCCTCCAGCCACTGCATCTAACGCTCTAGCGGCCTGCCTTTCCGTCTTTCTAAATCCTCCATTGAACATTTCTGGAAGAATCATCTTGCTGTTTGCGTGTTGAGCTGCAAAGCCGATTTCTGCCGAGTTCCCCAGCCTGTCTCTCGTCAATTTAACGGTATGTTCAAGCAAATCCCTGCCGATACCAGTTCCTCGATATCTCAGCTTAGTGGTCCATGCCCTGACCACTCCTTTCCCACCTGTCTTTCCTTTCTTCGCCTTCCTCCGCTGAGGGGAATAGTTGCCATTCCTCTCTAAACGTAGGATCAAGGCCCCGATAATATCATCTCCATATCGAGATCCAATTATGATGTCGTCCTCGCCCTCCTCGTTCTGTACGAAACTCCAGTTCATCTCCTCAGCTGCAGAAATATATCCAGCAGTAAGGGACCGGACACCGACGAGGCAAGCCATGGTGAGCCCAGCAAAAGTTGTGAGTAGGACGCCAAGATCGTCACTGCTCTTGTATAGGTATCGGTGTGTGAGGGCAAGCAGGCAGGAGTAGGCGGCAAGCGTGATGGGATGGAAGATGACAGCACGTGAAGCCAATTGCCGTTGCTGTGCAACGGAGTCTGCGACCAGCTTCAAAGCAGATACTCTGTCCGACTCAGTTGTCAAAACATCTGTTGTAAGAGCAGGTATTGCATCGAGAGGATTCGGCGCAACAGACGGAATTTCATCGTCTAGAGACATCATGTATGCGAGAGAAGAAGGAGGCAACGGCGGGAGGGTTTGCGAGTTTAATGGGTCAAGGAGGGGGGTCGAAGTTGTCGAGTTCAGAGTGGAGGGCGGTAGCACTAGATTGGCTCGTAGAAAGGTGAAGAAAGCTATTGCAGATTAGTAGGCGTTTCGATCCAGTTCGAGATGTGCCATTTGCTATTGCGGAAAACTTGATAAAGTTACCTTGAATAACTCAACGAGCTCTCAACAATCAAAGGAATGATTTGACGTTCGAGTGCAGGGCTGCAAACTCTAGGCGAGGTTCTCTGGAAATAAGAATTTTCTTTTGTTTACAACTAACAAGGTACTGATGGAATGGAGAGAGGAGAAGGAGCCATATGAAAGAACGGAGATTCAGGAATTCATTAGGACTAGAATTGAATTCGACTAACCAGCACTGGTCTTCAATCCCGGGACCGCATTCAAAGTCCGATCCACCACGGTGTTGTTATAAGCCAAATTGGACAAATCCAGCTCTTTGATGGGTAAATGATGAATATATTGTCTAGCCATTCTTGGCAATCCAATGCGGCTCAACCGCCTGTTTTATTGGCAAACGAAAAGACGCCAGGGAAGAAAAAGTCGTCCAAGTTTTATTACCGCCGCAGTAGTTCATTAATGATTTACTTTTCACCACCACAAAGGCCGGGCGGGCGCGGGAAGCAGCGAGTTTCTTATATTACGAGGATGGATTGCGAATCGATGCCCCACGTGTTTTGATTGGCCCACTGTGTGCAGCTTATCGAAAGCCACCAACAGTCTGGTTCACAAGATAAGCAAAGCCCCCGAGGTCCCAGCAGCAACAGTAGCCGTAGTAGCAGGCCAGGGAGGGAGACCGGGAGATATGGGGAAGATAGCGCGATAGGCTCAGGTCTCAGGGGTTGCGGGCTCAGGCTTGGGGACTCAGGCTTTACTGTAGGCTTAGGCTTTGGGCTTAGGCTCAGGCTCGACTAGGGCCGAGGGCAGACACCCATCACCACCAACCACCATACACTCTCATACCCCGCCGAGCAACGCTAACTCAGCAAAGCTTGCATCACCACGTTTCGAAACATGCAAATCAATCTGTATGAAACTTGATCTTCTCTCTCTCCGAAACCATGACTAATTCTTCCTCCTTCTCCTTCTCCTTCTCCTTCTCCTCCCGTTCCTCCTCTGTTTCTTCTATTCCTCCATAGTATTTGAACTGGACCCTTTCTTGGTTCGTCTCACACATACCAAAAGGTGCAGGATCCCTACATCGTGTGATTTGAGTCGGTGATTCAGCCACTATCTTTCCCACGATTTCAAAGGGACAGCTCGCGATCTGGACTCACCACTCAAAACTTGACGTCAACGCCTCTCCCGCTTGCGCCGCCTGCACCAGTCTGCATCCCCGACCTCTTAGAGCGCCTTCTTGCTCTTTAACTTGCTCACGCCGGCCGCAAGCCTGGTTTCGCCCATGATCGCCTGATACATTGTCGCACATTGGTGTTCCCTAGCTGGCACATCCCTCCAGTCGATCCAGTCTTGCACCATATGGTGTTGATCTTATTTCCCATTACTACAAGCCATCTTTCTCTCTGATAATTTGTTGTAGTATGATCGCTTGCTTTCTGCTCTGGGTTCGAATCAGTCTAAATAACGGCTGAATGTCATGCGACTTTCCCTCTCTATTACGTGCTGCAGTATATCTGAGATGCATAGTAGTTCCCCAATGCTATTGGTCGTCTAAACTTGCCTACCAAGGCATAACGGTGAGAAGATGTCGGCATCTTGCCTCGACCCTCACATAGTCAGTTCGGTCATACAAAACCGCTCTGATTTGACCATTTTCTGCTGTCATCGATATAGGCGCGATTGCCATTGGAACACCGCACTCAACAGCGGGAATCATGCTATACGATTACTCTTTGCATATGGCCGTGTGTATCACGTACGTTCGTATGGCATCCATGCCGAAATTCTCATGCATTATCGTCCGCGTTCCAAACTCAAAATTCATATTCCTTGGAGTTCATCCCCGACATCTGAGGTCATGTGCTCAAAGTACCTGAGATCATGTGCAAGTCACTACAGAGGAAGCTGAAGCAATATGCTCATCACTACCTCCACAAGTGTCACCAAGATGAAAGTCGAGACAGTGCTCAGGGAAACATGTTTCTTTACCGAAGTCTACCGTTGCTCTAGATTCAGTTTCGTTGCATTCATTTCTTGTAGAGAGTGAACGCCATTTTCTGTACCACTTTGCAAACCGAGTTGGTGAGCATTGAGTTAATCATCTATATATCAAATCAAGTCCGTAGCAGTAACAAGCTTAGAAGTGGTAGTGAAGTGTAGCTTAATGTGAGTATTCGAGAGTGGGGAAGAGCTAAAACCAAGACTTTGGAAATGTTTACCCGTTGTATACCAGCTTCCCCAGATACACTAAAATATACCCTGCTTCACACTCAACACATTCGGCAGCTACGCACACAACTTGAGTTTAACTGCACCGCGTCTTCATTTACTTTTTTCCTGGTCGTTTGAATAATATGTCGGCAAAGCGCAAGCTTCAGGAGATTATAGCTGACGGGCGGAACGATGAGTTGACGGAGGAACCCAAGAAAGGCTCCGCTAAAAGCTATCCGCGGCGGAGGACTGCGGTTGCTGTAAGATTCCCATCCTTCTTCCTTGTCGCACCCGTTCTGATAGCATATAGTGCGAGGTTTGTCGTGTGAGGAAAACAAGATGTGATGCTGGAAAGCCGTCTTGTGGGTTCTGTACCGATATTGGTGTTGAGTGTGTATACAGACTGCCAAATGATTGGGACCGGTAAGTTCTGAAAAGTAAGTGTTCTATAGTATAATCACGTGCTGATATTATATTCCGCTAGAGGAAGAGCTAGATCTCCATTTGAGGCGTTAGAACGCCTAGAAAGAAGACTGAGTACTCTGGAAGAGAAAATGGACTTGGCTTCCGCCAAAGATGACAGTGCTATTGCGACACACCCATCTCCGTTCAGCCACCTATCTCAGCACAGTCAGGCCATATTTTCCACCTCCCCAACATCGAATACAGAAATTCAGCAGCAGCGTGCAGCTTATCTTCACCGAGCGTCTTTTACATCATCTTCACGCCCTCTTCCAGAATTCTCCTTTCGTCAAACTAGGGGAGAAGCTGCTGTAGCCAGGCCCAACTTATTAGCCTTTGCATGTCCACCATTCATCAATGCAAACAGCTGGGATGATACAGAAGAGTTCTATGACGACGAGATAACGGCTAATGAACAGCTTCAAGAGCGTATGCAGGCTATTTTACTTCAGCCATTAGATCTGTCAAGAAAAACAACTCGTTATCTTCAGCAAAGCTTTGTGAGTAACTTTTTGCGATGGATGCCAATATGCGACTTGCAGGACTGCTTGAACCATGTCAATCAAGCTTACGCTTGTAACTTTGATTCTGCCAATTTATCGAGTTGCTTCTCCTTGTTGATTTTCGCAGTGGGAGCTGTTTCGGATGGTCACATCGGTGAAGAATTGCCGGGGCTAGATTATTTTGCTCAAGCCAATAAAATGCTGGAAAGAATGTGTATTATGACGAGAAGCTTGTCTGCATTACAGTGTCGAGTAATTCAGGCGTGCTATTATCATTTTTCAATCCGCTCGGTACAGGCCTGGAATGTCATCGGTCAAGCCTCGAGAGATTGTATGGTGAGTCACATGTGGCATTTCAGGTGGAAATCTGGCTCCTCAAATATTCCGGTGTTATATTTATCGTATTTACTTAGTGGCTAATTTCTTTCAGCATCTGCTATCATCAAGCCTACCAAGGAAACTAGATGAGGATGACAAAGAAATCTTACATCGCGTCTTTTGGGCTTGCTCCATCCTTCTCCAGTGAGTGGTCAGTGACCTTTATCACTCTAACACTTCTGATCAGTCACAAGCGAACTTGAGGCCACCATCAAGATGCATCCAATTGGTCTTCGCCACTTTCACGACCTGGTCCCACTTCCTTTATCACGAAATCGTGAAGAGGACCTGTATTATTTCCTTGCCCAAGCAAGCCTTCGGAAGCTCCTGATGGAGACTCTAGATGTTGTTGGACATCAACGTACCTCCCCGACATTCCATAGCCCTATGCAATACTGACTTAAAAAAAAGGGGGCCAGGTAATCTATGCACCAGTCGTAACAGCCGAGCTTCAACACCAAAGTAAAGAGTGGTATAATCATTTACCACCATCTTTGAAGTTTCCAATAGATGCTAGCCCATTATTTGACCCCAGAAAAGCGTATTTACGAATCCAATATATTGGAATATTTATAGTAATTGGCTGGCCTTCAATACTTCAAGTCCTAGAACTTGGTGCGACATGGGACGAAGGCTCAGAGTTATCCCCTGTGCAGGAACAAGCACAGCAATGTTTAGCAAGCTGTACGCTGATGATAGCAGCAGCAGAAGAAGCTCTGAGCCGAAGGAATATGGGTTCTCAGCTGACACTGTGGGCGTGGGTAACATATTGGATATGCATCAGCCTCCGAAAATACTAATTCTCTCTATAGAACCTATGTATCGCTTACGGTTGGTATCTTAACTTATAAAGCGGGCGAGCTCTCTTTCGCCCCAGAAACCAGAGAGCATTATCATATTCAGAACGCCTACGAGATTTTGAAATCGTGGGACCATCTACCTGTTATTAGTCGAGGATTGCAAAGGGCAAAGAACATGATGCTCAATGCTGGGATTCCGATTGACAGCAGCATCAGCCATTCGGATGAATCTGACATCAGTTTTAACATATAATTCCGGCTGATTTACACCAAAGTGAAGCATGCACAAAAAGCTTGTGGAAAACATCAACAGGGTTGCATGGCTCGGACGAACTATGGGCCATGTTATCATACTACAGATGCGGTTTCAGTAACTAATACGGAAGAGTATGCCAATTCTCTGCTTCCTGAAGGCCATCTAGATCAGGCATATTGTACCAATTTCACGCCTAGCCTTCCTCCACTTCGTCAGAAGAATCCAGCCAGTTGTGATTCTTGTGCTATATCCGTCTTTCGTGCCAATCAGCATGACATTGACTATCGGAGGAGACTCAGACCTCATGGGCTCTTCAGCACTATCGAAGAAGACAATGTCAAAATCTGGTCTTCGGACAACTGTTTTGTATGGGATTTCGCCATCGCAGTTTTCCGCATAAAGGGCATCGATCTCTCCTTGAAATCTAGGATCGACATCTAACACCTGGCCATTTGTGTCAACCGAAATTGATAGTGCTATAAACTCATAGAGCTCATGGGTCACACTGGAATCTACCACGTAGCCTCGCGCTTTAGCTTCTGCAATATTCAAAATACCAATGCCACCATCGTGGCCTACGATACGATAAACGCCATCTCTCGCACATTCAACTTTGAACGAAGCTCTTTCAACTTTACCGATTATGATCTGGTTGCTGAGACGAAGCTGTTCCAGGCTCAGCCCGACATCGTCAATACGTTGCATGCCAATGTTCTCCTTCCAGTAATCCATATACGATGGCCAACGCTTTATTAAGCTTTGCTCAAGATCTGAAAATGTACAGTCCAGGTGACTTTCCCTTGGGCTATCCGTTACATGGCAGTCTTGGCTCCAGGCAATACCTAGATAAAGGCGAGGATCATGCAACTTTTGGCTTGGTCCACCCCAATCATTATTCCAATGCCATGGTGTATCATAAGCAGGTATGACCTGTAACTGGTTAGATCCCTCGGAACATCTTAATTCATGCCAGAGGACAAGTGTACCCATGAAAGCATTTTGATCAGGCCCTGTGGTGCCCAGAAGTGATGACCAGGACCAACTCGGGAGCATCATACCGTGGACATGGCGAGGTCCCGGTGTGATACCAGGGGTCCTCCAATGCTTAGGGATCCATAGGAGAGCCTGATTGAAGTCCTTCCTGGGAAGACCATGTTTGTCTCCATAGTCCTCGGCATACAGAGCTTTAATGATAGCCGTAAAGGCATTGTAAATATCCGACTGGAATGACAGGCTCCTACTAGTATAGCTCTCTAAATGCCTGGTATAGTCGTCATACCGATAACCATCGCGAAGCATTGTATCATAAAAATGATATTGCTCGCTTTTTACCAGTCGATTGAGGCCGTAACGGTCTTCCCAATTCACCTCAGCGTGACAATCAAATATAACTTCTAGGTCTGTTATCACTAATTTCTTTTTCGACAGCGCTGCTTCTTGATAAGTCCAGCCCCGTTTGGACCAGCTTGATCTGTAAGAGAAGTTGGTTGTCTTAGGAAAAATGCTCGTGATTCTCATACCAAGGATATCGATTTGTCCTTGTCTAGAAGATCGTGGCATAACAACACCTGGAAGACTTGACTCCATGTCATCCCCAGATGCTTGCACTATAGTAATGGTAGCAAATGTATAGATATTGTTCATCGCTTCGATTTGTACCATTTTATGCTCGTTATCATCCTGAACGATACATAACCTGTCAACCCACAAATACTCTTGATTCAGACGTCGGCAAATCTCAAGCGCATCTGAAATAGTTGGTGGAAGCTTTGAGTCCTGAATGGCGCCATCTTCACTCAGATTCTGGATCGTGCTCTTTGTTGCCAATAGTTTGGTTGGGTCTGGGTTATAGCCCCAGACATAGCTAAGAGCCGCAAACTTGCATTTCTGAGGTGCATCAATCACCTTGCGACGCTTCACGTCAATCAATCGAAAACCTTTCGGTAAGAAGCTAGGTCCATGACCTTGGCTTACGTGGTGTTCCTCACAATGTTTCAACCATTCACGAACTATGTCCCAATCCACCAAAGGACCTCGGATCGGCCGAAATGAGGTTTGACTGTCAGGAATCTTATATGCACGGCGTAAAGGTTGGTTGAGAATCTCAATGTCTATAGCGGAAAAATTATCACCTGCACTGTGGTCCATTGTCCTTGCATCTTCTGACTCAGGGAAGATGAAATCGGCTGTAAGGCTTCCACGTGTCGGGTCTTGCCCTGACTCCTCATTACCTACCGTCTCAAACTCCTTCATATCGGAGCTCAAATGTACCCAAAGATCAGAGATGTCTGGAATAGATACACCGAGAAGGGTTGCTTGCTGGGTGACAGCATTTGCTATCAAGTTGCAAAACGGACAACGGCTACTTCTCATTTTAGCCATGCTAGGCAATTCGACTTTTATAGTCTGTAGATCTCGCCGCGGGCAGAACACAAGGTGCGGAAGTCGAAGGTGACGACAAAAGAGACATAAATCTCGATCCTGGAACTGATTTAAACCATTATAGATGGCTTCACATGAGCAAGGCCGATGAAAGAGGCTATACTGGTCTTCTTTGCTAGGCCATGGTGAGCCAGGACCGGACACCCAACTCAAATTTCTGCAGAACTCGCAGTTTTTACTGTCGAGTCTCTCCATCGTCCTGCCCAGAATCGTTTAGCTATGCGTGACTAATTCATGGGACATGTCTATGCCTACAGAACGAGGAACGACTTTAGGTTGCATGAGCTCATATGCTGCAGAACTAAACAGTATTAATAGGGCCACTCACCTTGATACTGCTGAGTAATATACACACTTTCTGAAACAAAATGCATTTCTCAGTTGAATACCGGATTCTCGGTTTGATGGCTTGGCATCGAGTTGTGAAATCTCAGACCCAGGCGTGGCGGTGCAGATCTCCCAACTACAACCAAAGAGCGGGGGTGGCGCCGACCATGGACTGTAACTGAGTCATAAGCCGATGTCATGAGTATGAGCTTGAATCAGTTAATCATCATTCCCGCATTTCGATTTCCTCACCCCGCATCGCCAACCTTCAACCGCACGCTGTTAATTCCACATGTCTCGCGGGCCTTCACTTGACGCCTTCATTGGAGCGCGGGGTTACCAGCTCTGTAGGGGACTAAATATGTAAGGCACAGCCCATCAATTTTCCTCTGATAGACAATTTCCCATAATCCACAGCATTCATCATGACAGAAACCAAGCTTCCTGAGTCTCAGAAGGCTGCGAGGTACCACCCTTCAGAAAACAAAGTAAAGGTCGATACTACTCCGCTGCCCAAGCCTAAAGCAGACGAGTTGCTGATCAAGGTTCACTCTTCATCATTATGCCACTCCGATGTCATGCTTCTAGAGCCAAACGATGCCGGTCTTATTCTTGGTGATGGGTCACCTGTCACAATCGGACATGAAGCTACTGGGACTATCCTTTCCGTTCCTGATTCTTGCACGGATCCTAAATTAAAAGTTGGGGCGAAGATTGGTTTCTTGTGTCCTTTCAATGTTTGTTACGAGTGTGACGGTTGTCAGGTCCACAACCTCTGGTGCAAGAACGAGAATAAGGGCATGAGAGGGTTTGGAGCTGATGGATTCTTTCAAGTAGGTCTTTAGATGTTGATCATTTCTGAACGACGCACTGAATGTGCCTAGGAATATGTCGTCACGCACTGGAGAAACGCCCATCTGCTCCCAGAGGGAATGGATGTATATACTGCAGCACCGCTATTCTGTGCGGGCATAACAAGTTGGCATGGCGTCACAAATGCTGGGATAAAACCGGGAGAGTGGATGGCAATCATAGGATGTGGTGGTCTTGGGCATCTCGGTATGTCATTAAATTCTTGATATAATTCAGTTAATAACGGCAGCAGGAATCCAATACGCAAAGAAATTGGGCTACAATGTGATTGGGATCGATCTTGTTGATGGCCAGCTCGAAGAGGCCAAGGCGTCAGGGGCAGACCACGTTTTTAACCCTGTAACAGATAGAGACTACGTCGCCAAGGTCAAGGAAATCACAAAGGGTGGCTGTCATGCGGCCGTCAACTTTACCGCCTCCAGAAGGGCATATGATTCTACACCAGCTCTGCTCCGTATCAATGGCATTTTGATGGTTGTTGGAATTCCCAACGAGCCGCTGACATTTTCGCCCATGGACCTAGCCATGCAAAAGTTTAGAATAGGTGGAGGCAACAACGGAACACCTCAGATGCTGGGACCGTGTATCGACTTCAGCGCTAAGCACGGCGTCAAACCACACGTCACGAACTTTAAAATTGAGCAGATTCAAGAGATGATTGATCTAATGCATGATGGAAAGGCGCGAGGACGATTAGCAGTCCGGTGGGACTGAATTATATGTATCGAACAGAGCAACTATAGGATTTAACTACATAAATTGATTGGAAAGATTATGTTTACTTAGCTCTCATTCAATCACACATACTCCAACCCCACGTTCAGATCAGTTACCCCACTACTGCGCACGGCCCTGAGACCATATTACTGGGATATATGGGGATAGCTCTATGATCTGCATCTACTAAGATCCCAATCTTTGGGGAAAGCTAAAGCCAGAAGCTTTCCGACATTACCGTATGCTCGGGGATACTCGGCTTAGACTTTTGTTTACTCACGAATAGGGGATATTCTCGCTTACAGTAAAGGAAGCCTGAGGCAAGAGGCATACACATGGATTTCAGGCATCCTACATCTTCCATTTTTCCTTCTCTTGCATCCATAACTGTTCATAGAGCACCTAGTAAGGATTTCTATTGACTGCAGCACACCTGGAAATACGTACAACCCATTATTGACAACGTTTCTGCCCCCCACCAAACATGACCATGCATCCCTCCGAGGAAACCTTTTTCCGGTCTGAGCCCCGCCTATCCGCGAACTGTGGGGACCCCGGGAGCAGAAGCAAGCCATGGCTCTTATACCTCCACAGCGGACCTATTTCAAGGCTTTATGGGCTCTATTCTGTAGCATTATTTGTATGTTGGCGATTCACCATGACTAGCTAGTGCTATTGCTACCCCGCACTCCGTGGAGGAGTCTTCTCGCGGAACGTCGGGGAAGTTTAATGGTGTTTCGGCTTCAATATTCGATGTGATGTTTTACAGAGTGCAGAATCATGAGCTTGCCATGCGAGTTTCCTTTGAGTCGGGGCCCTATTTAATGGAACACGTTTGAGGCCTTTTCCCAATTGCTTGCTGTGACACTTGGAGTTGTGCTATGCCCACTTCTGTTATATATATGTTGAACGGCAAGCCTTCTATATTTCTATCCTGTATCAATCTACCACCTCACTATTGCAATCTCTGTCTCCGCCTTCCCTCAATCTCTTGTTACCATGTCCCCAGTATCTAGCCGTAAACGCCCGGTGAGGATTGGTGGTGCCTCAGGAGGTTACTCCGATCGTGTGTTTGCCATCGAGCAGCTGGCCAAACATGAAGATATCGATGTGATTATGGGCGATTGGCTGTCAGAGTTGACAATGACCATCCACGGGGCCGGAAAAGTTGCCAACCAGAAGAAAGCAGCAGCCGGCAAGGAGAACACGCTTGGCATAACTGGAACAGGCCACCATCAAGGCTGGAACGTCGATGAAAGCGTCAAGCATGCTATGTTTGCAGAGAACTTTCCGGATTGTTTGAGGCCTGCTATCCCACACCTTTCCAAGAACAAGATAAAACTAGCGGTAAATGCGGGTGCGAGTGACACAGAGATTCTTGCGAAGTATACAAAGAAGATGTGTGAGGATGCAGGATATCCTATGAAGGTCGCCTGGGTTGAAGGAGACGATGTTACCGAAGCAACCAATAAACACATTGCTAAAGGAGAGAAATTTGAGAGCTTGATGCATGGGAAAGCATTGGCAGAGCTGGGGCTCGAACCAATTTGCGCTCAGGCTTATCTTGGTGGATTAGGTATCGCGGAGGCGTTTAGACAAGGAGCAGATATTGTTATTTGCGGTCGTGTGGCAGATGCAGCTCCTGCCATTGGCGCGGCGGCGTAAGTCTCTTTCATCTGAATGTATACGCAAACTAACATTGGTTAGGTGGTGGCATGACTGGAAGTCTGATCAATTTGACGAGCTGGCAGCCTCTCTTATTGCAGGGCGTAAGTTTTAGTAGAGGATGGACCAGGAATTATCACTAACGTATATCTAGACTTGCTTGAATGTGCCTCCTACGTATGTGGTGGTTATTACTCTGCTTTCAAAGATATTTTAAAATCAGGAAAGCATCTGAATGTTGGTTTCCCCATTGGTGAGATTGATTATGATGGGTTCGTCCTATTTCCTTCCAAAAGTTTTGATTCCCCCTGGGAGCAGAAGAGCAGTCTCGGGAGCCGACAGCCTGTCTGACTTGTGGTTTGGGCTCGTAGGACAAGCTCTCCAGCTTCAGGTCCTGCATATAAAATCGACAAAAACTGTGCTAATTTAATGATAGAACTATCATTATGACAAAAGAAGAGAACACTGGAGGTGTAATTACAGTGGGCTCTGTTACGAGTCAACTTCTCTATGAGATTCAGGGGCCACTATACTACAATTGCGATGTAACTGCAGAGATTTCAGGCATGAAAATGGAACAAATAGGAGAAGACAGAGTTAAAGTTACTGGCATTAAGGGGTTGCCACCACCACCAACCACAAAAATTGGGTATGTATGAATGAGAATGATATCGACTACAACTAATTTAATATAGAATCACTGCGCCTGCTGGTTTTCAAGCTGAATACCATATCTATCTTGTTGGCCTTGATATCGAAGAGAAAGCAAAATGGACTGAAGATCAAATCAAGGAGTCGCTTGGTGAGGAGACGATCAAGAAGTTTTCGCTGCTAAAGTTCCACGTGAATGGATCGTCACCAATAGATGCAAAGAACCAGGATGTTGCAACTGTTGACTTCCGAGTGTTCGCACAGTCTAGCGATAAGGAGCTATTGCGAATGGACAACCCCGATGGATTTTTCAGGCGGTCAATGGTAACATTCCTGGAGGGTGTGCCTGGAGCATCTCTTGGCAATGATATGAGACAAGCTGAAGGAAAGCCGTATTATGAATACTGGGTAACGCTACTTCCGCAATCAGATCTCAACCACCAAGTACACCTCCTCTATGATGATGAAAGAATCATAAAACTCGATCCTCCAGCCATCACAAAAGAATATCCTCGTCAACAACCTTCATACGAGACCGACAACCCAATTGATCTCTCGGCCTTCGGTGAGACTGTTCGTGCACCACTCGGGTATATCGTTCTCGGTCGTGGCGGAGACAAAGCTTCGGATTGCAATAACGGATTCTTCGTCCGCCACGACGACGAATGGGACTGGCTACGTAGTATACTTACCATTGATAAGATCAAGGAATTGTTGGGTCCTGAGGAATACAAGGGCAAACCTATCGACAGATTTGAGATCCCTGGCTTGAGAGCTGTGCATTTCCTGCTTCATGATCATCTGGACAGAGGGTATAATTCTTGTTCCAACTATGATACCCTAGGAAAGAATTGCATGGAGTATTTGAGAGCGAAAACAGTTGACATCCCGAAGAAGTTCCTAGATCGTGGGAGAGTTTAGGTTTTACCGTTTTGTATATAGGAAGATGTTGGCGACTATGAATTCCATGTAACAACCTCCCAGTCTTGAGAGGAAGAGTTGGTTAATATATTGCTTTTGGGCTGTGCGCGCAGCTCCTATACGCGTCTCTGCCCATGTTGTCTGTTAACTTCCCCTATTATCGCTTGCATGACAGTCATAGAATGAGGATAAGGTTTGCCGTTAAAATATTCGATTTAGGCATACAACCCACCATCTCGGGTTTAATCGGTTCTTCGCAAACTAACAATCATTGCGGGGAGGGTGGCTGCTTTTGCCCCATGTATCTCGTACAGCTGGGCTTTGGAGAATAAGCTAACCGCCGTTCGCTATATATATCTGTATATGCATGAGGGCATGAGGGCATGAGGTTGTGCTTGATCTTTAAATTTTGGGCAACAAATTTTTATATTCCTGGTGTACGTGTTCCTAAATTGAAGCCATATATCAGCAGATCTTGTATATCGCTGAGTGGTACCTGAACACTACTCGACAAAAGACAAGATCTCTGGAGGAAAGTTTGCCCCAAGAAATCATGTCCAGCATGCGCCCCAAGTTCTTAGAGCTACCACTTGACTCCTCGCACCCACCACACTCTGCGTGGGGTCTTTATGGCCCAGATGATGAGCTCGGAACCCTCAACCTCTTAACCCCAGAACGCACCGTCGCTGCCGCAAAAGAAATTCGCACCGGCGTGCGTATTGGGCTTAATTGGTCACTTGAGCAGATGAAGACGACAGGTGGGTTCCGAGAAGTCATGAAGCACGAAATATTCCAGATCGCGCCAAACATGAACGTACATTTCCCCCTCCATCTCTCCTTTTAGAGCCGGAATTAGGGACAACGAAAAGGGACTGATGACGAGAATAGGACGACAGGATTGAATTCAACACGCAGACAAGCACGCAATGGGACGGGCTCCGACACTGGGGTTTCGACGACGGGAGATTCTACAACGGCCTGACCCAAGCCGAGATCCTCTCGGGCAAGACGTCCAAGCTAGGCATCCACGCCTGGCAACAGGGCATCGTGGGGCGGGGCGTGCTTGTGGATTTCCTATCTTATGCCCGGAAACACAACATCCCGTACAACCCGCTCGAGCACCACGCCATCCCGCTCCAAATGGTCCTTACCATCCTCGCCGACGCAAACGTCGCGTTAAGGGAGGGCGATATCCTGCTGCTGCGCACGGGGTTCACACACGCTTTTGCTTCTTCCTCCCCTGCCATCCAAGCGTCTATCATGGCGAAGCGTCCGTTTGAGTACCCGGGCATCGAATCCAACACGAAAGTTCTGGAATGGCTGTGGGACACGGGGATCGCGGCCGTAGCAGGCGACTGTCCCGGGTTCGAAGCGTGGCCGCCGAGCGAGGAGGCCATGCATCAGGTTCTGCTGGCAGGATTTGGGATGCCGATCGGGGAGCTTTTTGATTTCGAGGGGCTGGCGGAGGAGTGTGGACGGGAGGGACGGTGGACGTTTTTCTTTAGCAGCGAGCCGTTAAACGTCAAGGGTGGTGTAGGGAGTCCGCCGAATGCGTTGGCTATCTTCTAGTAGGAATGAAGGAAGCTGTGCGGATGGAGTTGGGCGAAATTGGGCAGAGACATTTGCAAGCTCTGTTGCGATGTCTCTCGTTAAATATCAGGCTCCCTTCCCCCATTTTTCACTTCATGTTTAGTCGGCACCATGCCTGAGAAGCAAACCCCGTTTCCTAACAGGGCCCGTTCTAGTATAGCCAATCTGCTTCCTCATTTTCTTGTCCACGATATATATTCTTTTTGAGCGGCAACTGTTCCAATGGATATAGCACCTGTATGTGGAACGACTTTAGCTGAACTGCGCTTGTTAGAGTAGACTTGGTTGCCAGAGGAGATGACGAACCATGTATTCAAAATAATTTATTCCAGACAATCCTTCCAAATCGCTGAGGTGAGATTCTATAAGTTCCATGTCTCGTTGGCAAGGGGAGTTAAACTTTTCCTGCAATATCAAATAGGATGTAAGGCGAGAAGCCTTTTCAATCTAGGCATTACCAAGATTTCTCGAAGGAAGCGCTTGCATTGAGTAGTTTCAAATATTGAACCCCTATAATATATGATTGATACAAACAATATGCCACTAAGCTTTTTTACCTCACGCTCCTACTTCCTATCACCATTCAGCACTAGTTGAGCATAAAACTTCACTCCCTCAATATGTTCCTTCATTCCAATTCTCTCATCCACGGTATGCGCATTTGCTCTTCCTTCTTCTCTGACAGGGCTGAAACGGTAGATGTTCTTGGTTAGATCCCAATAAAACTTGGTATCAGTGTTTCCGGTCATCAGACTTGGCGCGACGATATACTCCTTCCCAAATACCTGTTTTAGAGTTCCAGTAAATGTCTTAAAGGCGTCCGTATCATAAGGCGAGACCGGTGACGGATCAAGAGGTTTATCGAAATCAGATAAGATGATTTGGCCGAAAGATGTGGACGAGGTATTTCCGGAAACAGAACCCCATGCATCCAGCGATAACGAGAATTTTGGCAGTATGCTTTCCGTAATCACCTTCTCGAGGTTGGTACGCACCTCTTTTACGCTGCTTTCTACCGCCACTCGGTGGTTAACCACTGCGAAAACCTTCTCGGGAAGAGCGTTGACCTTCACTCCGCCGGAAACAAGATCCACTGCTTGTGAAGTCTGCATAAGATAACGTTGACGGATGTCGTCTTTAGCTAATCGGTTTGCGACACTCTTTGCGGCTGACTTGGACGTCAGTGCCTTCTTGATCGCTTTTTGGAGACCAGAGTCTATTTCTGTTCCATATTCTGCACCACATTGAAGTGTGGTAAAGAAGGGGTTCACGGGTGTCAATTCCGGCTCGTAAGGCTTATCTTCTATTGCTGCAACAACCCTCGAAAGAATGCCAATACCGGAGTGGTCTGGCGGTACAGATGAGTGGCCACCGGCAGTTTCAACTGTTACTCGAACGTCGACGTAGCCTGTTCTTAATCAGCAAGAACGACATCACTGAAGTCTAGGATTACTCACCCTTTTCTCCAACTCCAGGTAAAATGAACTTCGAGCCATAGAGATTCTGTATGCCGAGTCCTCCCTCATCAAGCACCAAGTCAAGTGAGTTCTTGCCCTTTGTCTTTAGGATATGATCAGCAAGGAATTGGGCACCATGCCATCCGCTGATCTCTTCATCGAATCCAAACGACACGAGCATTGTCCTCTCTGGCTCAAATGCCTTTGCCAACAGAGTCTCAAACGCTTCGAGGACTCCAATCACGACATTCTTGCAATCACTACCTCCACGGCCCCATATATATCTGCCATCATAATGAGCCGAGTATGGGGGATATGTCCATCTCGATACTGTATCTTGCAGGACTGGAACAACGTCTTGATGTCCCATGAAGAGATACGGCTTCAGAGAGTCGTCCTTACCCTTCCACTCAATAAGCAATCCATAGGTATTGATTTTCTGGACATCGAGTTTAGAAAAGCTGGCTCCGTTAGTAGTTGATGTTCTAATGGGAGTCAACACTTACACAAGAGGGAATGTTTTCTCCAAGTATTCTTGGAAACCGATAAAGACGTCCCACCTATGATCTTCTCCCACCTCTCCCATATCATCAAAGCTCTCAGTAGCAATCTGTATCGCACCTTGCATTCTTTTCAAGCTCTTGTTAAAGAAGTCTTCACTACTCAATTCATCCTCGAGATCATTCTCCAAGGCTCTTTGCTTCTCAGATGTGGCCTCCAAGGCTGGATACTGGGGGCATGCCTCTCCTTTTGGAGCTGGTATTTTATCATCACCATTCCTGGTTATTTGATTAACGACCAAAGCAAGAATAATGACTCCAGCAAGCACACAAGGAATCACCCATTGTGATACCCGCCGCAGGTTCCAGCGTCTAGTCTGCTTCGATGTCAAAGGCTCTAGCTCGCCCTGTGGAAGAAGAGTATATGATTTCGGTTTGAAGCCCATGATGAATGATCATGTAAAAGCTAAAGCTGTAGGTGGAAGCTTGAAGAAAAAGGTTCATACTGTTGAGGTCATCGATACAGCTCCCCCTGCCCCCACCTTCGTAGCTCTCCAATGGAGCTTCCTAAAACAGCCAGCTCCATATTACATTTACATTGAAGCATAAGCCCCCAATCGTTGAAGGGTTGGTATTATAAAGGGATGGTATAGGGGACAACAGCAGTCACATCAGATACTGTATTAATAATGTTGGCCCAGGCTTGACTTGTCGCGTTGCGGGGTTCAGGACGCGAAAAGTCGCGTTAAATCTCTAATCCGGAAAGGAAACACTTGACAACAAATTCAATTGACCTGGCCTTGAATGGATTCGGTTTCCTAATATCAAGAAGCGCCGGAGCCTTTTTGAAGTTACCAAAATGGCAACTTCTGTTAAAGAACGTTCGTTATATCCTCTCTACAATACTACCTTCACTTTACATCGGCTCTCCCCTCTCTATGCTGGGGCGAATGCGCTATTAGACAACACGGCTCTGAAGCAGCATGCGCGCACGCTGCGAGATATACTTGTAGGAGACGTCCTGAGAGGGGTTCGTGTGGGTTTGGACTTAGATGACGCTCTGGCGCGTGTAGGATCTTTGCAGGCGGTAAACTGGCGAAGGTTGCTAAAGGAAGACATCTGGGTGTCTGAACACGATGATGCGACTATTCATTCAATGGACAACACCTCAGACACCTGCGGCATTCTGATTAATATAACGTATGAGAGAGCCAGCTACTCCGCAGTTCTCCTAAAACATGCACAAGGCGAGGAGGCATATGATACGACCATGGAAGAAGCAGATGGGTTTGAGCACTTTCCATTACTCTTGACGCGTATGCCAGGATCGCTCCGAGAAACCTTTACGAAGTTCTTGTCTTCGACTTTTGATACGAGGGCATCGATATTGCATCTGGGAGGAACATATTTGACAGATGCACTGGAGAAATATATTACAAGTCTGCTGACTGATGAGGACGGTGTATCAATAAGATCAGTACAAGCTGGAAGCATGGTGGCAAGGATCATCAAAGATGTTCAGATAGTGATTGGGTTCGATGTACCAAGTACAATACCTTCTCTCAAGACAATGGATTTTATCGTTGCAAAAGAAGAAGTGGAACGTCTTATTCAGACCGGGAAGAACATCGGAGAGAAAGATACAGGCCAGCCACATCCCTTCATGGCTGCGTTTTCAGATTATCTGAATTCGCATCTGGCGCTGGATATCACCCATGAGAGGGTGAAAATACTTAGGATAGCTTGTGGCGCGTTCGTGGTTGGTGGCGAAGGGAAGATAAAGCTCACCGACCCAGCGTATATTGAAGATAGTGCTCAGCGTCAAGCTACCTGGGACCTCATCGAAAATCTGATCGAGATTGCTAGAGGCAGGACTATTTTGAAGGGAAGCCATGGCTGAATTTTGAAGCTGGGTTGAGAAATGCTCAGAATCCAAAGACTCCAAACTATGAAACAAGAGTGAGCACGAATTACTATCTGGCTAGTCATACATCATGATCACTCGGAAGTACAACACCAAAGAGGCTCGAGACGTCTCTCAAGTCCAGAGTTCACGATTAATAGGATACCTAAATTGTTGACAGGACGCGGTTAGCACTATGAGCTCAGATGTCAGGTCTAGCCTCCCACCAAACAATATAAGGTTAACTCAGAAGTCCGCGAGGCACTTGGTTGATCTAGCGCTCACATCAGGCGTGCCACCATCTCCCTACAAGCGTTAGCGATTGCGTATATCAGGGAGTACAGTCAGCAAATATATCAACCTGATTGCAATACAGGATTAGGGTACCATACTTCTGAGTTGATTTAAGTTCTAGCTCTAGTTCCATGGTATCTCAATTTCGGAAAAATTAGCTTAATCAACAGAGATTGTAAATATTGTGCAAAAGAATTGCAAAGACTTGATATTAACATTTTGAAAATCTGGCTGATGGTTCTGGGGGTTTTGATGTAATACTTTGGAGCCGCTCCTGGATTGACTCATGTCCAAGACCAAAATCTCATGCCAACTTCTTAAAGAGTCATATTTCCAACTTATCCTTTTCGTTTGGTGAATTGTATTTGAATACCCAAAATTTTCAAAGTGCGAATAATCGGGTTTATAGACAGGCGATAATCGAGGCTGTCATCCAACTGGCTGACAGAATATCACGGGGCTTCGCGCTTTCTCTCTCATAGCGGGACAGACACAAAGTGGGGTGGTGACCTTCCCTTCACGACCGACGCTCCCAAGGAAAGAATCGCACGATCATACATACCGTTTTGAAGAGACAGTATCGCTATTCAACTACCTAGCTAATCGCACTTCTATACGAATAGTCTTCATGCTTTACAGAATCAAACATCGACAAGCCTCTAGAGTCACGAACACGTCTGCCTCCCGAGTCAGAACGCGTGGCAGCAGCCAATCGCTGATTCGCGCACCACCGTTTTCATCTTCTTCTCACTAGCATTATTTACCACTCTTAACTTCGATAAACAATAGCGACAGGTATATCGATTCGATTACCATATATTATTGATGGACGCTCATCAGTTAGCTGTTGCTGCTCTTAGTCAACTTCCGCATCCTTCTAGTGCTCACCGTCCCACGGAAGAACTCGCGCACGCGGATAGCCACACGAACATCAATACGATTTATGACGGCTACATAGCCAACCACGAATCATCCCAGTCAAAAAGAAGAACTGGTGGGAGCGGACTAATTATGGAAGACTCCCAAGAGAGCGCAGTGCAGCCCATGTCGAGCAATAATTCGCAGTCCACCGATAGTGCTTCCACTCCACCGACTTCAAGTTCCGATGGCTTTTCCTCGCAAAGTACGAATCAAGACAACCAGCTTTCGCAACTATCGCAGCTCTCGCAACTCGCCGCTGCCCAAGAGCCACTGATAAGTTCCGAAACCGCCCGTCCAAATATCGCGACTGCCGGCCAAAAGAGAACTGCAGACGGACATGTCAAAGCCCCCTCACCCCCAAGCCCGTATGGACCGCGTCGTGGCCATTCAAGAAACACCAGCACTGTCAGTAATGTGTCTTCTGTGGCTAGCAGCAGAATTGGAGAGGTAAACAAGGACCTGCATCTTTTGGATATTAAAAATAACATCCACCAGCTCTCCTCTGAACTTCGGACGCGTCTTTCGTATGCAATGGTCAAAGTGAATCATGGATGGCAATCCAATTCGATAGACGAGGTCGAGTCCCTTGCATCACAGACCGGGTCACCAACGTCATCAACCTCAACATTGCACGGCCGTCGCTTTCCCATCACATCTCCACGAACTGCTATGATTGCCAGTCGCAGCCAGATGAGCAGTCAGGCCAATCCTGTAACTCATGCGCCAGCTGGCGATTTTGACTTATACTCGAGATCAGAGCCAACATCCCGAACATACGAATCCTTCTGGCGTGACCATTCGACACCTATTCCATTAAATTCTCAGCCTGCTACAAAAGCTTCATTAGCGCCTTCGGCCGAGATTCGACCTACATCAACATCCAGACGTTCTCACACTCCAAAATTCTCAAAACCACCCACTATTCCTGGTCAAGGATCTAATTCCTCCACCTCGTCGATACCTCATACACCAAACCGTGTGACTCTGAACAATGATCCAAAGCCGCTACAGTCTAGCCAGAAAACCCTACAAGAACAAGATGCCATTGAGACATTATTATTTATGAGCAGTCCTGGCAATTCCGGTAATATGGGTCATCAATTTCCCCGGCCCAGCCAGGCATCGCCACAGAATAGCCCTTTACGAACAGAGTTTCATCCTCAGGATAGAGCGAGAGGCGCGCAGGGAAGAAGGGTTGTGTTCCAACAAGATATCACACGTGGTCCCTTGAGGACTACTGCGTTATCACAACCATCATACGCACAAAGAAGCAAAGCTACTGGAAAGACAAAAGAGGATGCCATTGACCGCTTGTTGGATGAGATGGGAGACTCGAGCAGTGATGAAGCGGAGGTAGTATTGAACTACTCCAGCCCGCGAAGGGTGGCAGCTGGGAGGGTTTGAGCATGTTTGCTTTTCCTATATTTAAGCGAACACGTACATATGTCGAGAGCATGATTGGGCATGACTGGAGTTCAGGACTGCATAACCCCAGAAGTTGGGATCAGTTGCATAATACCCTTTATTTGCAGATCTTTTATTTCGCTAGGAATTAATTTGCATATTTGGCTTTGGGAATCTTCTTGCATATTTGTTTAGGTGCATATCTGGGATTGGGGGAGGATATTATGACTGAACGATGGGATTGTATTTATCTGCGGAATTGCCTACAATGCACATACTTCGGCAGCGCTATTGTTTGTGTGTGTTTTTTTTTTTTTTTTTTTTGGAATAGGTTATCGACTTTTGTGAATGGTGCCTTCAGGTTTGAGCTGCTCGCCCATTTTCGGTGTCTCATATACAGTTATAAACTGTAAGTACTATACAAATATGGAACACTTTTCTAACGAAAGGAACGGCACTTTATCACTACATGGAGGCTCCTGGATGCCAAAACTCTTTTCATATATCATGTACAAATGCTTCCGGACGCCGAGTATGAGCTAGCAACATGGTTTACTAGTAGTCATTCTTCATATTCACGTTCCTCCTGGTGCACCCCGCTGGGCGAATATATCCAACCAGACACAAAGAGTATACCATGATTTGATATACCGTTTGACAGTTTTAGTCAATAGACATGAAGGACTTCTGACCAGGTCATCAGCTTCCTCCGAAATTTTTACCATTAACCAAAAGCATCCTTAACCTCGATAACAGAATGATATAAGATTCAATAATAGCCGTTCGGGTTGTCACCGGGCATGAAATTGAAGATCACATATTGTTTCGTGGACGAGTCATAATATCACGTTTGGTATCCCTTTTTGTTGCTGTTTCCTGGGCATCTTTGATTCTTGTGAGTAGAAAGCATTTGTAATGTTTTTAACGGCCGGCTGCAAGGCAGGGCGACTTATTCAAAACTATCTCTCTGCCC
>CAKJVC010000141.1:0-37545 GCA_918026815.1 Chalara sp. BL73 | reverse complement strand
GGACTTAGGAGAGAGTGCCAATACAATTATAATTCTACTACTTGTCGACTCAAATACAGAACAATATCGTTCGAGCATAACCCGAAGAGAATCGCTCTTGACATTTGTTTGCTGTCTCTCTCAGATGATAATTGCGCCTTCCGCAATTCAGTAACGATCAGACCAATCCTTCCACTAGAGTCGGCACTTACGCTGTCTTTCGTCACTTGTCCCGACCCCTACCATGTTCATAAACTTGGCCGTTACAACCTTTTCCCATGTGATAAATTTGTCATAGGAAGTACTCTGTAGTCTCGTTCTCGGACCACATCTCGAGTTTTTTAGAGTTTTTTGCTTGGCAAGTGCTGGTCTCTGACGACTTGCGACAGAAACACTGTTAGGTTTTGAATGTCAGACTTCAAAGCCAGTTTAAGTTGGCATTGGTATGTTATAAGGGCACTATAAGCTCTCAAAGGATGTGACTATCAAACCAGCTAATCAATGGAGAGCGAGCCCGCAATTTACGTCTTTTTGACAAGTCCCGAGGAATTAGAAGTAAGATGCCTGTACCAAAGGATTTATTGAAGTGAAAAGTGCTTGATTCTTCTACAGAATGAGAGAAAACGAGTGATATATACATATTGTAGGCTGAGACCAAACCTATTCCGTACAGTGATCACGTGACAGTTCACGTGACACATATGGCCTTCAACAGGATTCTACTAGTTTTGTGCATCTCCTTAGCGACATCCGGTTCCCAACCTTTTCTTGACATTTTGGCGTGTACTATCTTCGTTTTGTAGCTGTGGGAGAAGAAAATCAACAAAAATATTATTCAAAGATTTGCTTGCTACCGTGTGGCTGCCAGTTGCTTTTTGACTTTTCCAGATGTTGAAATTTAAACAACAATCACGCACTAGGCAGAATTAAAATAATACTTAGCTCTACGGTGTCATGAGCCTAGTCGAGGTAATCTCACTGCCGTTGATTTGACTATGTAGCTACAGATAGAGTGTAGTTTATAGAAATAACGCGGAGCCGAGCGCCGATATTGCAGGCATCTACCTCCGTCGTAACCGTTGTGTCACCTCTCCAGCCACAATTGAGGCTCTGTGTCAAGTGACTCACAATTTCCTGGCCAGACCCGTAATAGGATAAGGATTCTGTCAAAAAAAAGCTAACCACCCCCCCTACCCTGTTGGGTGTTGTTGGTGCCATTGAGTATTGGTACCGCTGTGCGGTCCCAAAAGTAAAAGACATCATAGTTTACGGAGTGGAACACAAAGCGTTTGCAACCACTAACAGACCGATTGAAGATTGGCCGCCACGTTTATTGGCAAGAATTAACCTTATTTTGGGAGGGGCGTTGCTTTTATGCACATTAAAGCAACCTGGCAGCTATGAACCTGCGAACAGCAATAAATGAGAACAAGAGATGGTACAGTTTGGTGGCAGCTAGTCTCTCAACACCTTGCCGCTGCTTGCCTTACTTGCCTGGAGTCGTAGATGTGTCACGTATTTATGAAGCACCTACCGTCTATACCCATACGTGCGCCTGAATTTTAAGGCGCATGATTGTTTGAAACGGTAGACTACGATATCACCACCGAAAGGATTCCTCGCGAAGTCCCGTCTCGGCAAGATTGCAATATCAAGACTCTAATAGTCAACATTGCGACTTCGAGAGTGGTTTGAATCTGTTTGACCAGAGCCGAGTAACGCCTGACCTTCAAAGACGCGACCGTGCTATCGATGTCGTCACGACCAAAACGATTCTGACGACAGGATCCAAGTTGGCGATCGCGTCAGATACATCTCTATCAAGCCGAAGGTATACAACTACTCAAACATTCTCTGCTTCCCACCACTGCTGATCGACAACTTGCCTCCCATATCCCCGGCGACTAGACGACCATGACAGTTAGTAACGATGGCCGCGGTTCTCTAACTCGCTCTATATCTTCTAGGCAATTAGATGCTGTGACGGCCATCTGGCATCCGAAAAGGATCGATATCCTAACGTTAACCCGCGTTAGACGCTTCAATCTACGTACATTCGAGGTTGAATAGGAAGGCAACAAAACCGCCCTGGCGAAGATCGCAAGCTTTGAGTTCGAGATCCCGCAAGTGGAGCGGGAGACTTGGGTTTACCGCAGGTTAAGCACCACGGGGACGGTAACGTGGGCTCCTGTTTTCCTCGGCCACCTCGTAAGGAATGGACGAGTCATGGGATTGCTGATTGAGAAAGTGGAAGAGAGAAAAGCGGGGATTAAAGGCTATGGCGCTTGTGAGGAAGTGGTGGGGAGTTTTCATAAAAGCGGATTTGTTCATGGGGACTTGAATTGGTATAACTTTCTCGTTGACGAAGGGATAGGGGAGGTGAAAGTTAAACTAATTGATTTCGAGAATGCGGGTATTTATGATGAGAGGGCCGCAAGGAGGAGTTGGACGGGTTAGGAGAGCAGCTAAGTGAAGAGACAGCGAGAGGAGGTCCAGCTGTGCCGATGTAAAGATAAAAGGAGTGGAGGAAGTACTCCTTGAACATGGACAAATGATATGTTTAGGTCAGAAATTCACACTTGGGTTATCGTGGTAATAATAGCAATGATTCTGTTTAAAATTAGTTGCTCTAAAAGCATCCAATGCTGTGAAGAACCAAGATCATGCAGGATAGAATAGTGCGTTTGCTAACAGATCGGGCTGACCCCAGCTCCTACCCATCCCACTAGCTCGAGAAATTGTTCATCGTTCAGACGATTGCTCAGCTCATCGCTACCAAACGTGTCGGCATAGTTTGTACCCATCTCGCCCGTGTACAAAATGGCACACCTTCCATTATGAGATCTGATAGTCAAGCAGTAGGGCCTGTGACACATTCCCAACTAGTAAAGCAATGTAGATTACCTGATTAGCGAGTGCAAACACCGCGCAATATCAGATCATAACAATGCCACGAATCGGCCATCAATTATTTATTTAGTATCAGGGTGTTGTCTTGCCTTTGCGCCTATCCTATTCGTTGGCCTGGCAGGCTTCCGACATTCAGAAATATTTGAGTTCGAGAGGCCATATTACGAAAAGCTCCCCGAGGGCGCCTTCCTTTCCTTCTGCGATTTGTTTTGGGATCTGATAACAGATCCTACAGGGGTAGTCCTCGTGGTCGAGGATGAGTACAACGAGACTGAAGATGGGTCCGAGCCTTCCGCCCAGTAGGAAATGTTCTTTGACAGCAAGAAACTCACCAGCCCCGTTGTTGTTTGACTCAGCTTCTGGTCATTCGAGAAGAATTCTCCTCGGAATGGCCAGTTCGGCGGTCCGAAAGGCTCATTCTGTTGAAAAGTCTTCTCATAGCTTTATTTACCAATGTATAACTAATATAAGGTGAACATCTAGTGACTTCCGGTTCACAACGCAGAGACGAGATTATTGCACGCACAGAACGAGTTACAAAAACGGTGAGCGACACAAATGGAAAGTATGCGCGTCTCTGATAATTTCATCTTTTAGTATTTTATACCAATTGAAGATACTTTCCAGGATACAATCTCGCTAAAATTGTTATGCAACCCAGCTTACTGGTAGCGGGGCCATGAAACTATCCTGTTAAATCGGGGCAAACGACTGGCTGATATGGATGGAGTTAATCAAGGTACACTCCCGTTGAGGATGGGGCAGAGGATAGCGTTCGTGGAGGGATTCAACCATATTGCTGATGTTCATGTTGATGGGGATGATATCGATCCCAAATGCTTCGATATTACCATTGGCTATTATGCTTCTAAGCCACGATCATCGCCCGAATAGGTGCTATAGCGCCAAGTTTATGGCCCTTGGCCTATTATATGAGCGTGAAGTATGCTCTTGACAGAAGGACGTGAGGGCGAAAAAGAATCTAGATAGAACCGGTGCCAAGCAACAAATTTACTATATAACTAATTTATGAAGGAGAAAAAAGAGGACGACGAAGAGAAAATCTTGCGCTCCTGCCTGGATCTAATCCTCGAGTTCAGGACCCTGCCTTGAGTAGTTAAGCACAGTAGATGCTCACGCAGTATCAGCTGTGACTGATTTGTACGAAAAAAGCTTCTCCGCAACAGAAAATATTTCTTCTAGCGACGGGTGGTCATACAATTCCTTCCAAGCCAGTTCAAGCTGCTCGGGGAGCCCCCACTGTGAAGCATTTCTTTCATCATTGAGAATCAGCCGAAGCAGATGCCGCTTAGTATGGTTAAACTCCCCCTCGCCATCAATATACGCCTCATGTGCATGCATCATTCGCAGGTAGTTGCAGAAAACAATATCACCAGCCCAGGAGTCGAAAGAATGGGCAACCTGTTTTCCGATCGCGTGGAGTGCACCTATTGCTTCGTGTTGCAGAGGTGTCAAGGACGGAAGCGAGGCTTGGCGTGGTCTTGTTGGAGTGCCTGTTGTATTTGTGCTGTCATGGTTTTTGTAGGCAGTTATTAGTATTAAGCAGGCTAGATTCGTTTTGGAGTATTGAACAAAATTGTTCTCAAAATCATGTGCCCCTTTTATTTAGAGAAATTATTAGTACGCTAGCTGGTGTCTCAATTGGTCCTGCCTTTTAACCCAAGACGTCTCAAAAACATCTATATCACTCCGGAAAGTACAAGATATAGTAGAATTGCTAACGTAGCCAGAGTTAGTTAAAATTGATCTTCTCGGTACCTCATCACGTTATAAGGATTAATTTTAAAGGTTGGCACAAGAATTATAAAGTCACCACTCAGTCAAGCTTTGCTGTCGTTTACAAGGAAAAAACCGTGTTATTGAATCAAGTCTGATGAATTTAAGCGCAGAATCCAGCCAAACCTTAAGGGTCTTAAGAGGCTCTGGGCGACGCCTGACTTGACCTCTTTTCGACAAGTTTCCTCTAGCCGCTCTCTTCGTCATAACGCCCAGCATGTTGACCTCGTCTTAGTGGGAATTCCAACCGGCGATGGAGCCGCGATAGTAACTCCACATAATCTGGATCATTTTCTTCGGTGATGACCCCATGCCTGACGAAGAAATCAAGTATAATGTGGCCTACTCCAGGTTTAAACTCCCTGCGTTGTAACCCTTGTCTTACCTCCTCCACAGTCCACAATTGGAAGTCTTCAACCTCATCATCCCCCGGTGTAGGGACCACATCGTCGGGGAGCTCGCAGTCATAGACATAGTGCGCTCCCGGCACCAATAGACCAACTTCACCTCCAGCACGATCATCACGGATCTCAAACCAGCTGACCATACCAGTGCTCTTGACACGTGATCGTAATAGTTCTTCCGGGAGAGAAGCTTCTTCCTTTGCCTCTCTTATTAATGTGTCATAGGGCTTCTCACCTGCTGCTATCCCTCCCGAAAGGATGACTTCCAGCAGGTGAGGGTAGGTCTTCGTCTCAGCACGACGAGAGATCCATATCCGTAACTCATTATCCGCGCTTCGGGTGTATGCTGTCATAAAAACATGATAATTCATGACGCCGAGGAGCGGAACAGCGGAGCGCTCGATAGTAAATAATACCTCTCCCTTCGGACCAAATACAGATTTATGCTCATTACGCCAGCCTTCAAGTACCTCGAACTTCTTGGTAGACCGCATCGCAGCCAACGTTTCGGCGACTACCTTCGAACGCGATGCTTCATCGTCACCGGCCACAATTGTCAGGGTGCGAGGGGTTCCCGTGTCATCTTTCCTCCAGCCTGGCTGAGCAGCGAATATCTCGGCGACATAGTCAAGGACATAGCCTAGGGTCACCGAGCAGGAGGAGATACGAAAGTGATAATAACTATTCACATGACGGAGATATAGCTCGTAGTCATCTTGTGGTCGGGGAAATCTGAAATTCGGTTAGGCACCAACGTTGAAGGCTCCAGGCTATAGATAGATGTCGAAATTGGTACATGCCTGTCACAGTCCTCTATAATGTCGAGACTAGATTTATTCATGTCGACAAGGGGTAGCTTGGGATTTTGAGAGTAATTAGAGCCAATAATAAGGCGGGGGGAATATTTCAAAGAGTGAGTAGAGTTCACCAGGTGGTGAAGGGAAAAGGGAGGGTGTGTACAAACACTTGCCAATATGCTAGCTCTCAGATGTGTTAAAAGAGGCAATGTGGCAGCCGAGAAGACTCGCATCGACGTAAGGTAATAAGTATAAGTAGTCACAATTCCAGGGATACGGGCTGTACTCTCTGTATAAGATAGCTCAGGCCAGACTATGGAGAGAAGAAACAACATAGCCAGCTTCATCGGACACGCGACAAGGCCTACTAGCGCCTTGGCATGCTACAATACGGTGGCCCCACTTTGCGTTGCCCAGCCACAACTAGGAATGAAGAATGGAACCAGTACGAATCATGCTAATCCATCTCTTTACCTGTCAATCGTCCCATACAGCGTTGTAACTATAACGCTCAAACTGTGCCCCACAATACAAAAGGTCTTGTTCTTGTTCTTGATGAAAAAGGTATCCTCCGTTTTGCTCAAAGTTTGTATAAGTATCGGAGTTTTCATTTCGTGTCGTGTAAGTGTCCTGATAACTCTGGTCTACATGAATCGCCGTTGACCATGCGTCCTCTGAGCGCTTGTCAATGTGACTCTTGGTTCTTGGGTCATCATTGCTATAATTGTAGTTACCTATATTATTGCTTCTTTGTTATCCCCAAGCCACAGAAATACATAACTGCGGGGGGCTATGTCATGGCCTACTTACCATTGGTCTTGATGAAATCTGTGGACGATTGTTTTGTCTGCTGATCTGTGGCGACATATTCGCCTGTATGCTTGATATTGTCTGCCGGTGGGCTGGCCATTTTATGCTCCGCACCGCCGGAGGATATCTTGCGTTTGGATGACTTGTGAAGTTGCGCCAATATGTATATACGTAGTTTGTTGCACGGATACTAGGACCGGTTTTGTTGAAGCAGACTTGAAGGGTCTTGCTTAATTGCTCGCTATTTTATGCGTAACACCATTCTCTTTATACTGACATACGATCTCCATGGCTTATACCCTAGTAGGTAGCAAGGCTCACCAGCCCAGCCCGTGAGAAAGCTCTCGAGCCGATAATTCATAACGACCTGGTGTAGCAGTTGAACAAACAGAATAAGGAAACTAACCCTCCAGTGATTTTACACCTCCTTTCCTCGCCGGTCCTAAACATAAACATCTTGAAGCCCGACCAAGCCGGTGTAGCCTTTTGACTCTTCAATACTTGTCAACTTATGTTGGGATTCTGGCCGAAAACATGACCGGGAGGCTCTTTGCCTTGCACTTGATGTCTTATTATATGTCGCCTGTGTTAGAAATAGGATCTCTCAACTAGAGAATCAATCAGAGGATCTGTGGGAGTACCACGACAATAGAATACCGACCTGTTAGGAGTGTTATGGATGCGTATTCTGTACGGCTATGGGCCGTACTATATGGGTAAGAGATGGTCTTGCTCTACTTATGTAAGCTGATTCCCGATGTCAAAAAGTGCAGCGCCACACCCAATATTACCAAGAGTGACTTATATTCTGACACCTGACAACCTGGCACCTGTCACGTGTCCGGTGAGGAAATGTCGGCCTAATGTAAGCTAGGCTTGTTGGTGACACGCAAGAGTCTCGCCAGAGTGGCTCATTGATCCTTCTCAGCTATCCAAAATAGCTAATTTCGAGTCTCCAAAATATGCAACCATTTATGCACAAGTAAGGTCAGCTCTCGAAACGAACATGATCGTGATCGTGGTCTTTGATCCCATATATTGATTGTACTTACAAGTCACAGCATTCCGACTACACATTACAACACAGGTATGGAGGAAGCCACTTAGCAATTTTCTGTACACTTCCAATCGCTGCAAACCAACATGGCAAAACCTAGTACCCAAGAAGATGGCCTAAAGTTCGATGAGTTCTCTCCCGCAGATCAACGTATTCTCCAGATTGCGGCCGACATAATACATGTGCCTGTGGAACGGCTAATCGCCCTCCAAACACCAGAGTCTCTAATTCCTACTTCAACTGGAACAGCGTTAAATGTACGCACACCAGCTGTGCGCGAAAGTTCATCTCGGAACAACGACTCTTTCACTAGGAATTCATCTGGCGCCTCTGACTTAAAAACTCCTCATTATTCAAAATTTGGGCTTGGCTCAATAGCTGTGCAGAGTTACGAAGAGTTGGTTCAAGATCCTCAATCGACATCCAGCGCTGTGTTACAAGGACCCCATATAAACGCTTTAAGAGCCGGTGACCAGCTTGGGCCTGGGTGCCGATATGGATATGGGGATACTCTATATATGGGTCTGCAGATTAACCCATTCGAGAATGGTGCTCGGGGTAATGATTCTATAACTTTTCTATGCAATCATCTAACTAATGAAAGCAGATGTTTCAAAGGCAAACAGCTTTGAGATGGTACAATCAAATTCATCCGATCGATCGTCCTCTGCAGTCAATATTACCCCACAAAAGAGCCAAAGCCCTCAGGTCGATCTCCCCAATGAAATAACTACAACTTCTCCCTATCAGCCCGGGAAGTAACAGTCGGAGAACTATACAAATCAAATTGGATTGATCTTCAAGATCTCGCCGTTGATCCAAGAGAGCTCTCTCGTCAGAATTATATGCCAAATAGCTGGTCAAATTCAGAGCAAACCCCAGGCCAGGCAGTTGATTATTCGCATCGCCATCACATACCTCAAGACCAAAATTTGCTAGAATCGCTATCTGGTCCTTCCACCGACCTTCACTGGAATTACACGAGAGATATAAGTTGGGACCAGTCTATCTTGAATACAAATGCTGGTGACTGGAGTACTAGTTTTCAAGACATTGGCCCCTCATCACTCTGGATGCGCTCACAAGAGGAGCCTAATATGACAACAGGTATGCGTGATTCTACTTCGGAGTTGCATCCAATAGGATATGGCTATAATAATGGTGCAAGGGCACCAATCAGTGTCCCCATCCCGCTCAAGTACTTCCTGAGAACTCGTCAGCTTTTAGCTGGAGCCCTTCGCTGCACCCCAATCTGCCTCCTTTAACTTCCTATGTTAGTACGGACATGTCCAGTACGGCTGAGAAGGCTACATTTCTTCAGCTCATGAATGGACGCTATAGAACGCCCATACTTTGTAGTAACAACTCAAAATTAGTGATCACAATAGGATAGAGCAAAGTGCTTTCAGGGATAGACCTAAAGTAACTGTCGGTCGACTGCATCTCACGGGTCGCCGGGCAGACTAGTGATTTCACTTAGTATGCTCGTTGGCGTCAGGTGTAAGATGTGTGTCCATTCGTTGTGTTCTAAGCTACGTGTCGCGAAGAGGTTGTAGGTCCCGAAAGGGACCCACAACTCTTCACGTGACTAGTTACATGCGTTCCAACAGTAACTTCGACTTCAAACTCACCAGAACAATTTACAGAGTTACCCCCCACTCTCCTAATTAGAGAGGAGTCAGATAACCCCGAAGATCTTCTAGAAGACCGAGGCGTTCAGCAACCTAAGGTGGTCAGCAGACTTCTTTCTTGATCGGCCATCCAACCTCAAAAAGTGGAAAAGATAATTGGAAGATCTCCCAAGCGACGCGGTCCATACTCACAACAAGAAAGGCAAGCAACTAGTAGAACGCGAGACTCAGAAGCCTGCCTTCGCTATCACACCCAACGACTCCGAGTACGTACTATCCATATTTTTAGATATAGCTAATATTTGAAGTGTATTCCCAATGATGAGGATCCCGGTGCGATGTGCTTAACCTGTAGACGTATTACTGGGCCCGTTATTACCAAAATACCGTGCCTTCGATATAAAATGGGCGACTCCAAGTTCGTCGTTCAGAAGCAATGTCCAGAACAATATTGGAGCAAGAGGTGGCAGTCAATGCAATTGCAAGAAATTGAAAACTAGGCAAGTTCTGACACGCGCACCATTATCCTGACACAAGACGTTGGCTCTGCTAGAGGCATCCTTCGTGTCCGAAAGATTATCCACGAAGAAGGCGACTCGTTACAACGGACTTGGCTTTCAAGGAGCACCGGTATAAGACAGTTTCACGACTGTGCACCTTACGCTATCGAAAATATACATGAGACTGCGTCTCAAATGCGAGCCGTTTTGACAGGTGACATCCCTTTATTTATCAAACATTATATTGGAGAAAACGACCATTTCTTGCGAAGTACGTATGACATGGCCTACAAACACTCACGAACAGCTAAGGTTGGTTGGTTATTTGTCTAGTCGAAGTATCAACCGAGTACCGTACTAACTTGTGCAATAGACGAGCAGAGAGAGAACACTTTTATCGAATGTTCTCTACTATGGGTTGCAGCACGCTATGATTCTAAGCCATCAAGGATTTGTGGGGAAGACAATCTCGATATGGAACAACAGCTTATTGATCCTCAGCGACATGATTTCGGACAGTATCCAGTTCCTCCCATTATCAGTGCTCAGCTCAGTTTGATAATGAGTGCTGCTCTCATTGACCCACTACATAAGGAAATTCGCCGGGATCTTTCTTGGATTTTTGACAGTAAGCAAAGACGGACGCAATCGTGGTTCACAATCTACCTAACAATATTTCTTCTCCTCCACAACTACGCGCTGATCACTAGATACTACGAAAAAAAAGGCTAGAAATCTCCGACTTCATGTCTGCCCCTTCAATTCCTTAGCCTTTTTTAACTCGCTAATAGTTATAGACTCGGTATGCCGCTATGGCTGTGCTCGAAGCCTTGCATGGTAGTGCAAATATCATGCTTGCTTACTTTCATTATTGTACCCCCGGTAGCCTCCCCTTTGTGAAAGGCTGGACTTCGGAAAGTGACATCTCAGCATGCCACCTTGGCAAAGACCATGTCAAATTCTTACAGGGGACTTCACAACAGTTGAAAGCAAGAGGTATGTAAACTCTAGGTCACAAAACTCATTGTCTTTCCTGCTAATGAATGTATATTGGAACATAGAAGCATCAATAACAAAAGTCAGAAATAATGCTCAATTTGAACAAGATTACTATTTTGTGTCTCAGCTGTTCGACTTGGAGTGGAAACCATCATCCAATACAATGAATGGGTGATTAATAATTTATGGTTGTCAAGGTCGGAGTTCTGTGCTGCTGGAAATCCAAGAATAAGTGCTACAGGTGAGTACAGCCCCGATCGGAGCTATTGCCTACCCCTTGAGAGAGGTCTGGTCACAGATAAGTGCAACTACTTATAGACAAAATAGCTAGCGGTCCACTAAATAACCAAAAACAAAGGTTCGCTTTAGTCACATATACGGCAAACTAGCACAGCCCCTGGAAATTCAGGTATTGTTAATTGTAGAGTAATTAAACCTTTGCAGTTTTGTGGTTTCACATTTTGCACAGTTTGTTCTGAGGTATAAAGATATATAAAGTGCTACGGAGTGCGATGGTGAGAGCCTCATTATAGGAACCAACCAGAATAAAGCAATTGTAAAATAAAAAAGAATGACAGCTCTGCCTAGTGAGCATAATAATAAATAGTGACCTCCAGTATAGCTCCAATGAGAGACGCTTATGGGCCTAAGGTCTGAAACAATTCAAAGTGCAGCCTTGGCTCTGGAACAATGTTCCAGATATCTTCCATCTTGGTGTCGTAATAAACAGCTCGATTTCCATGCTCAAGGATAGAGGGTAATCTCCAAGCCAGTTTTTCGTTGCGTAGCCACAAACGAACAAGGTAACGGACATGCTTCTCATCATCCTCAAAGGCTTCACGGGAGTGGAGAATTGCCCAGTTATTTACGAAAGTCATATCTCCGGGTTGCAAGTCAAGTATGAATTGGTGCTTAATAGCCAGAGCATCGACGAAATCAAGTGCCTCAACTTGGAGTGGAGTGCACACGGGCAAGTGTTCAGATCTGGGAACATTCTGGAATCCCAGTAACAGGTATCGAACAAAATTCATGATACAGTACAAGGATTTGCCCTTTGGTTCATATATTGTAATCGATGTCATCCACGCCGATCTCCGCCAGACAACAGTCCAAATCATTCCACGGTATGACACCGAGCAGCAGTGGATCACAGTGAAAAAGTTCCTTAGCGAGACAAAAATCAACCCTGACCTATTGCCACCAGTGATTGATATTGAAGAGCCTCAACTTCTTTTCCAACCGCACGAAGCAATCAGCATCGTTAGCATGGAGAGGCTTCATGGATCAAAAACTTTTGCCTTCAAACCACTCCTAGACGACTTACAATATCTATAGCATGAACTGAGGACGCTTCTTTCGTTGCATCCACATCCAAATATCAATCGTCACCCACTCTATATCGTGACGAAAAGAGCTCGTTTTGGTGGGAGGGCAGGAATTTGCGGTTTTATTCTTCAGAACTATGAGCATGGGACTCTCCGAGATGCTTTGTGGGATAGTCAGCTATTGAAGCCACTGGATTTGAAGATTCAATGCCGCTGGGCGCGAGAGATCGCGTCAGCAGTCATACATATCCAGGAGAAGTGCTCCAGCTTTTATACGGGATTCAAGCACGTGAATGTTATGATGTTAGCTAGAAAAGATGGACTTCACGCAATGCTTATCGATTTTGACCAGCGAAATGGCCGACCCCCTTGGGCACCACCTGAGATATGTTACATTGAATACTTAGATATACTTGCCAGACTGCCAGCACTACCAACATTCCTTCGAGAAAACTATGTGCGTCTCTTGCAAGATTATATTCCAAATTGGGACGTAAACTCCCGGAAGGGGCAATGCTGGAGTGAAAAGCATGGATACAGTGGCCCCTGGCATGCACTTTCACCAGAGGAGCGAGAGTATGCGCAAGTTTACATGCTCGGATATCTTATGTGGTATATTTTTGAAGGGGTCGGCACCCGGGTATTGTTTGCAGGGACAATCTTCTCTGGCCACGTGGGATGACAGGAATAAATGGAGAACCTCATGGCACGGCAGAAGACACTCAACGAGCAGCCAAAAGATGGTGGGAAGAAGAGATAAGAGACGCAGAGCAATTTCTAGTTGCTAGAGTGAGGCAGAAAGAGGGAAATAAACCCTCTGTTAGGGGTCAGGACATGCTCAAGCTTATGGCAGGTCGTCCGAGCTTAGAAGAAGTCTTAACATGCATTAAAGACGTTGAAGACAAACTAATATAATACTAAGCATCCCGCCACTAAGTAACCCGCGTTTTATAGCCTTAATAATGACTTTTTTATGTATGACATAGGATTTTATTTGAGCTCTAGAATCGAATTGTAGTTTGATTTCGAGTTTTAAAATGTTATAGTTGCTGACTACTTTCTATTTCGCAGATACACTATGTTGCCTTGGTCACAGTCGAGTTTCCGAGTTGCTACCTGAGGCCGTACATCCCTCATACTTGCCTGCCCAAAAAATTACTTTTAACCCAATTCAAAATTTGGTAGTTTTTATGATCAAAGTCTGGTCGCAGCACGCCACGACTTGATGCAATACCACATCCAGGATGGCTAACAGCGAGTTCTCGTCAGAGCTATAGGGATTTAAACGGGACGCCTTTCTTGATGAATGGAACTCTCCAGAATTGCCTTCAAAAGCATGAAGTCGACTGTGGGGCAGAAGCTGGGAAGGATTCAGAAAGGGGCTTACACCATTCATAAACTGCGGACTGGGACGGGGTTGAGTAGGTTTTTGAGTTTTAAACTCGACTTGGTAGAGCCTGAACAGTACCGCTAAGTTACTGATATATTTAGGACACAACTTATTATAGCTTTGATAAGTCGCCAAGAATCTATGTAATTTTTACATAGTTCGAATAAGCAGTTTAAACGAGCCGAGGATACTAAGTTTTTTATATATTAAAGCTCTATATAACTTTAGCAACCTGGCTAAAGCTTTATGTTTTAAGGTTTGTAACTTAACTTGCTAAGCCCAAAGCAATTTATCGGGGTAAATATCTACTAACTCATCATGAGGATTAGTAGGTTTGCTACAGCCATTCACGCCATACGCAAGAATGGCATGGTACACGGGCGTATCTCAACTATGATATTCCTTGTCACTGAAAAGGGGCCAATCTTGCTGAGCGAATTCGGAGGGTTAGTTATGCCTGAAATATGCCCTGAAGCTCTGAATGGATTCTCTGGGAAGATCTATTTGTTCCAATTCGGTTCTTTCATCTCCGCAGTCGTTACTGGGCGGAAATATGTCTTTGATACGCGAGAAGCTTAGTGAACAAGTGTCAGCAGTGGCTAAGACCAGGGACCTACCAAGCACGGAGGGATATCTGTCGGGGGAGACTGTGCAGAAATGCTGGACGCGAGGTGGCTCTCAGGTCATGTCAGAAGTTCCTGGTTACTTAGTAAAGCGGGCATAGAGGACTGGGTGACACCTTAGCATGGTCGAGGGAGTTCGAGCATGGAGAGAGATGATTCTAGCCAATTAGGGCTTCAGGCAGGAATCAGTTGCTTAGTCTTGCCCCAACCACACTTAACATAGGCAACTTTCAACTAATCCCTTATGACCCAGACTCTTTGGAAACGATACCAAAGCAGGCCAAACATATTCTTACCAGCTCAGTCCCCCAATCTAGTGAACTTTAATGGCGTCGGCGCGGAATATACACTCTCTCCTAACCCACCACCCTCGGCTCCTTCATTATCTTTCTGCGGTTTTGTGCCTACAGTTTGGAAGTTTCTTCTCAAGTACAGACCTCTTTCCTGATAAGCTATGTTGGCCATATAAGTCGTTACACCGCTGACGATAAGTCACCTCTAGATTGTACACTGTGTGCTTGTACTCTGGGTAGCACACGGGCGTGGGATAGGCCCAAAAAGACATCACGGTGGCTGCGAGGGCAGCTGGGAAGAGGGATCGTTTGTTGGCGAGCGTTAAGTCTTGGGTAAATGGTTTTATGGAAAGGCGTAGATGGTCGTTCATACCTCTGTGAAATGCTGCTTGGTGACTCGCGTTCAAAACTGGGTATATTGAAGTCGCGGTGTGCAGTGCAGGAAGCGGAGAGGTAATTATGGGATGCATGTGTCCAATACTTTATGCACTGCAAAAGAAGGAGACACTTGGATGTCTTTCCTTCCTCGACTCTTGAATTTGGTGTCGGAGCGTCACGAATATCCTTCCAAAGGCTAAGCGGCGCCACTATACCATAACCATCCATTGTGTGTGTAGGAGAGGCGCCATTATCAAGTTCTGCTGATTCATCAAACTACCCTTCAATAAAGCGTAGGTAGTAGAAGCCCAAGCTAAGCTACAGTACAAATCTTAGCTAGGTATTTGGGTGTAAAAATTAGTAGCTTGGCTCACAATACCATTTCCGCTTCGCTGTTGCTCCTTTTGTGTATTTGTTGTATGGTTCTCGCCGAAGTTTAATATTTCGTTAACTGCTCATACCACCCAAAATAGTAGCCTTTTAAAACTCTATTCGTTGAATTTTGTACTCCGAATGTCCCTTTTTCGAACAAACCGTTATTCCTGCCTTTTAAAGGCAGTTGCCGCCTGATCAGCTGGTGATCAACGACAGATATGACGGAGCTGCTTACGATGGAACAGGAGTAGATATTCCAATATCGAAGAGTCTGGGATGCAAGATTAAGTTCAAGAGATATTTTGAGCTGCCTTGAGGAGACGGGAAGATGAGGTACTGATTATTGTTATTGACTATTTGTCAAGATCTATCACCGCCTAGCTACTTGAGAAAACCAGCTTTGAGCTGCTCATAGTACACATTATTCAGTTAAGAAGAAATTGGGTCGGTTGGGTAGGGACGCTGAAACGGCACTGCACTGAAGATGATTCCGTTAGTACCCCAAACTCACTATTTTCTTGAGAGCCTAATTTAAACATTGACTACGGTTCCTGTTTTCTCTTCCAGTGTCATTGGCGTTTAGAACTTCAACACTATGTGAGCCAGGAGGCACCGTGCTGCGTGCAGTTGCAGTTGTGCATTCATGGGCTGCAGCTGATCATTGACTTATCACTAGCCTGGTTTTCAAGGAATATGGTGTTGAAAATATCGGCATCTACGGAAAAGATTGTAACGGATTCATGCAGATTGTTTGATGACTGAAATACTATGAGCTGAGTAGAAACCGGTACCTGATATTTACCGGTCTGAAAGTTTAGATGCCAGGAATTGTCCTGTATCAAGATATTCTTAAACCTGGGGGAAACGAGGATCATCCAAGCCTGAAGCAAAACGCGGACACCAACGGACGGGAATATGCGGGGGCACGGACACGGAGGCGGCGCATGACTTTGGATGTTGGATTTTGGAGACTGAGAAAATGAAGAGCATCATTGAATCGAATAATGCCCTTTTTGGGGGCGTATTCTGTACCACAAGCTCAAATATGAAAAGACATGTATGTGCCTTGTTCTTAGGAATCTGTAGTAAGAGGGGAAAGAGGGGAGAGACAGGGGAGACAGGGGGCTTCGATCGGTGGCAGCAAGCAAGGGATCTCATCTTTTTTGTTTTTTCCCAGCAAGGTGTAATGCAATTGATTGTCGCGGTATCTGGGCGAGCTCACTGCCGTGTTTAGTTTGCATTTTTCGAGTCATGCCCAGTTGCGCGCTCAAAGACGTTTGAAAATTCAAATCATTTGCCTGCGCTGCCATGTTGAAAAATCAGCGCCAGCCATCCTTGCGAATGTGACGGGCCAGGCCTCGTCCGGTCAGGGCTTGCACCCAAATTAAATAAACCCGGATGCCAAATTGTGGCAAGCCTGCTGCTGCTGCTTTTTTCTTTTTCTTTGTCTGGAAAAATTACGCACTCCAATACAATAAATATATATGTATCATTACTCTGGTTTCCCCTTTTGCTGACACCGTAATTTTCATCAGACCCTGAACCGAAGGATTCCCAGGATTCGCCACCTGACCATTCATTACTGTACAAAACAATACGGGACCAATTCCCCCCCAACTTCGGCAAACAAGCGTCATCATTCTCGGGTTCTGCGCACCGACCTTGTGCGGCTCTCCCCATCACAACTCGCTGCACCTCTCCTCAATCCTTTATCGCTCCTCCGAGCGCTCCCCGTCCTTCGCATACTATCAGACTCGCGAATCAATCAGCCACTTAGCCTTCCGATGCTAGTGTTAGTATAATTGTTGTTTTTGAGCTACGGCTGCAATTCGACGGCCTTCTCTCCAAGTCTGATCGCCAATCACGAGTCGACTGCACTTCTCTGCTCAGGAGCTGCAGGTTCTGATAATGGCCGAGTATGGTCCCGCCCACTTCACCAGACATATGGAATATTGTCACTAACGCTCTCTGAAATTTAGCTTTATACCTGTCACAGGGTGGAATAACCATAATTATCCCGGCCCGAAGCATATACGAACAGAATCATACTCGCACAGCAAGGCGCCCCCTTCCGCTACTCCTAGACCCGTATCCAAGTCAATTTCTTCTTCCGCGTTGCATACTTTGGCCGTGGTGTCGGGAGGGTCCCCTCTGCATACGCCCCGGCGTTATGATGATGAAGACGGGAATCTCAGCACACTCCCAGATCCTCGAAGTAGAACCATGTCGCCTGCCAACGATAATAGCCCATCCTCGCCCTCACAGCACCCAGACCTGAGTAATGAAGTCGCTACACTTAGTAATAAGCTTATTAACGCGATAAACCACCAAACAAACCTTGACGATACACTCTCTGCTACGCGTCACGAACTCGAAGCATCCCGAGAACGATGTAGGCAGCTTGAGCAGCAAACTCAAGAGCATGCTGGCCTTTTGGCGCGGGGAATTCTAATCCAGAAGTCAAGCGCGGAATCCGAGAAGAATAAGCTTATTCTGGATCTTGGAGAGGAGAGGAAGAAGCGCAAAGAAGTGGAAAAGGACAAGAAGGCGATAGAGCTCGAGCTCGAGAATCTAACTACAGCGCTCTTTGAGGAAGCCAACAAGGTAGGCAATCCTTGTGAATCTGGAAATTCGTTTGCTAACAATCCAGATGGTCATATCGGCAAGAGAAGAGGCACAAAAGGAGTATGACATCGTCCAGAAACGAAACGAGCAACTAAAAACGCAGCTCGCAGACACGGATAGTCTACTCAAATCCCATCAAGAGCAACTTGCGGAATTGAAGCAAGTTATGGAGCAGATGACTGCTGACAGAGACGATCAAACAAATCCCACAGCGCCATCAACACCGGGGCTCAGTAAATTTGACAGCAAGGACGAAACATCGGAAGATGCATACGCTCTTCAATCTACATCTGCACAGGAGACAATTTCTCCTACATATCCGACTAGTTTCACCCATCTGCTGCACACAGTTCTTAGAACAGATCTCTCGGCGTACGAAGATTTCACAGCGCTTCTGAAGATGTCAAAGAATGTAATAGGAAGCAGAACATCCAGTGGCTCATATGGGTCAATAGGTTTGGGACTTGGTTTGGGAGGTTATGCATCCTCAAGCGCTCATCCTACAAACGGATCTACGTCCTCTCTTGGTACGGCTGGAACACTCGGATCAAGTCCAGTGACGCCAACAACACCTGCCTCATCTGTCAGTGCCGGTTCACAAAATGGCCCTAACTCTCTCACCCCTCTCAAGGAGACCAAATTTTACAAAAGATCACTCGCTGAAGACATTGAGCCTACGCTAAGACTTGACACTGCCCCTGGCCTATCTTGGTTGGCTCGAAGAACTGTCCTGAATTCGGTTTGTGATGGAACACTTATTGTGGACCCTATGCCTACATCTACAAAACCTCACTTGTATGCATGTTCATTATGCGGAGAGATAAGAAAGGACTCTGCGCACTCTCGAAGCCATCGATTTCGAACAAGTGAGAACGAAAATGCGCAGCGATATCCCTTATGCAAATACTGTCTAGGCCGTGTACGATCCACGTGTGACTTCTTGGGCTTTCTTCGGATTTTGAAGGATGGACATTGGAGGGCAGATGACGAGGAGTCAGAGAAAGCAGCCTGGGAAGAGAGTGTCAGATTGAGAGAGCAGATGTTCTGGGCCCGAATTGGCGGTGGAGTGGTTCCTGTCATTCATCAACCGAATGGCGAATTGTCGAAGAGCCCTCGCGACAGTGAAGATATGCGTAAAGAGGAGGAGAGGAAACTGAGTGAGGAATTAAAACAAACGGGTGAGATCAAACCAAAAGATGTGACGACATCGGTAGAACAAACACCAAACCAGAGCACCAAGCGAAGCAGCGAGGTCATCGATCCAAGCAGCAATGTAGAGGATTCGGAGCAGGCGCATATTCCGGTTCTTAGTACACATTCAGATGAACCGAAAGTCACAGAGATACCTACCAATAATCACGAGACTATATTAGTCTCGGAATCATCATCTAATGGTCACGACTCAAGCAGACTGTCGACCCAGTTAACGGCTTCGCCACAAGGGAGCTCACCTTCGGGTGGGGAAGCTGACGCCGTGAAGCGCCTTTCTATAACTATTCCAGGGTCTTTCGACTGATTGCAGTCAGCTAATTGTATTGTAATATCTATATGCATGGGAACGGGAAGGGAGTTCTGGGCGTGGAGGTATGTAAGAACCCGGCGGAGGCGTTCGGGCATATCAGATACCAGGGTTTTTTTTTTTTTTAGGATTGCCTGGTTAGTTAACTGGGCGGTGGATATGAGCAAATGCTCGCTCATGAAGAGATGTGATAATATAGATAAATAGAGAAAACTGGAAATGTTAGTATCACATGTACGCAACCAAAGTTTATCTTGCAATTAGCTACAGAATCGTGATCTTCAAGAAGAAAAATATACAATCGAGTCTAATACTGTAAAGAGGAGCAAAATGGGCATTTTTAACTCAAATGTATGTCATTTCAATACATTGATTCATCAATCGAGCCTCATCCATTTTGATTGGCTGGGATCTGCTGGGCTTGGCAAGGCTGATTTCTCTCACGCGATGAGCTTGACAGCACGTTGCCTGGCTTTTAACCAAATCAACTCCACGCATAAGACGTCTTACTGGATTATTCGAGTATGGCTCCATTAGCAACGAACGGCGATGCTCTAGCGGCACTTGAGGAGATTAAGGCTCCAGCGGGTGTGGTTTTGCCTCCAAAAGAAATCAAAGGTGCGTCACCAAAATTTATGCTTAAGACGGTATCAACTAACAACTTCGCAGCTATTCTTGAAAAAACAGCAGGCTATGTGGCTAGAAATGGCGCAATATTTGAAGGTAAACGCGCTTACAATAGTGTTGTTCTCGGGCTAATGGGAATAGATCGCATTCGAGACAAGGAACAGCACAACCCAAAGTTTTCTTTCCTTAGCGAGAACGATTCGTATCATGCATATTACATATGGCGACTGAGCGAGATCAGAGAAGGGCGTGGAACTGCAGTGGCTGCTGGACGAGCTGGAGAAGCTGCTGCTGAAGCTGAGAAACCCAGAGGTCCTCCTGAACCCCCAGAGTTCCATTTCTCAGCAAGGATGCCGAATATCAGCGCAAAAGATCTCGAAATTGTGAAGTTGACAGCACTGTTTGTCGCAAAGAACGGACGGCAGTTCATGACGACGCTGTCCCAGAGAGAGACAGGCAACTATCAGTTCGATTTCTTACGGCCGAACCATAGTTTACATAGCTTCTTTCAGAGGCTCATCGATCAATATACCGCACTTCTGAGAGCAAGTGGCATCGATGGCGAGGGTGGCAAGCTGCAGCAGCAAAGGATACAAGAATTGCAAGCCAGTGTTGACAATAAATTTCATGTCCTAGGTCGAGCAAAGCAACGCGCGGAATGGTTTCAGTTCCAGGATCAACAAAAGCAGAAGAAAGAAGAGGAGGCCGAGAAAGAAAGGTTGACATATGCTCAAATTGACTGGCATGATTTTGTTGTAGCAGAGACTGTAGTCTTCACGGAAGCAGATGACCATGCCAACCTTCCTCCACCAACGACGAAGTCCGACTTGCAATTCGCGTCCCTAGACCAAAAGGCTGCCATGTCCATTGGCTCGAACTTCCGTATTGAGGAAGCTATGCCAGAAGATACCGATTTTTATAATTCGTATAACCAACAACCACAACAAATGGCGCCACCACCAGTCCCTCAACCCACTTACCAACCATCCTACCAAGATACCCGAAAGAAGACAGAAGAAGAGGAGGAGGAGGAGCAGAGAATTAGGGAAAGAACTGAAGCTAGACAGCGTGCTCAACAGGCGCAGGCAGAAGCAAAGGGCGGAGCGGCCCCGATGAAGATTAAAGAGAATTACGTTCCGTTGGCTCTGCAGCGGGCTAACAAAGCCAACATTGTCATCTGCCCGAACTGTAACACCAAAATGCCCGCCAGCGAGCTCGATGAGCACATGCGAAGTAAGTTAACCAAAAGTCCATATGAAAAACATATGCTAACCATTATCGCAGTTGAGCTCCTCGACCCTCGTTGGAAAGAGCAGAAGGCCAAGGCAGACAGCCGCTATGCATCTACTAACCTGTCCACGCAAGATGTCGCAAATAACCTCAAGCGATTGGCAAGTCAGCGAAGCGATCTGTTTGATGGTGTTACGGGTCAACCTATCACGGAAGAAGAAGCCGCACGGAGGAAGAAGGCAGCGACGAGCTACGACGGCAATCCAGTTGAGAAGGGTGATAGAAGGATCGATATGATGCAGAACGTTAATGTGGAGGAGCAGATCCGAGCGCTACATCAAAAGTTTGGAGGGAATAGGAATTAATGTACTTGTACAGGTGTATTGTTAGGTGGGCGTTCACGGATGGAATAGATGGGCATACTTACCATACCGCAAAAAACCATACGCGGAAGCCTGGAAAATGGCAAGCGGTTCGTTGCTCTGTATTACGAGAATAAATGATTTCCAGAAACCTGATGATATATTTCGAAATGCGGAAGTGTTCTCAGATCCAAACCAGTTGATCGACCATGCCATAGCACAAGACATCGCAACACATATCCCTCCTGACTCGCGGAAGCATAGCCAAATAGCAACGAAACCGCTGTTCGACGTGCGAAGTTTACCTACCCTACCATCAAACCAAACCCACGCGCTCAAAGACCTTCCACCCCCGCCATCTCCATCAAACACCCACCCCCACCACATCTCCTCCTCTTCACCTCCCTCGCCGCGGCAAGCCCGAAACCCGGCAGGCGCTTGCGAGCGGTGGGTTTGCGCTTGGGCGGCTTGCCGGGCAGGTGCCCGCGGTTTCTGGGCGTGGGTTCTGGGCGATGCCGGCGGAAGGGGGGCGGATGGGAGGCTGCTCATAGCCACGTACATATCGCGCCTTTGATGCCCCTTGCTGGGATCGCGACGGGCGACCGGCTCTGGGGTGCCTGTGTGCGGGCCCGGCTATTCTATTTCGGCCTGGGGATGGGCGCGGGATCGAGTATGGGATGGATTCTCTTCGCCCCGGATGCGTTGGGCAAGGGGGGGTCACATGCGCTTTTGATCTCGGCCAAAAGGCGGTTGCGAGCAGGAGGTGGTCTTTGCAATGCTTTGCCATTCAGTTGAATCATGGGCGAGCTATATCCTGGGGAAAGATGTCAGATCTGAGGCTAAATGTGAATCTTTCTTTATGACAAGCTGCTTTATGCATGGCAATACCTGCAGTATTTTCTCGTACTCTCGAATTGGTTGTAGTGATCACCATCCCAGATCAAGTAGGGAATAAATATCTGAAGAGTCACATTGGATATCATAACATCAGCCTTGTATTCTTCATTCCATCATTCCAAGGTATCGTTACATCATATCATAACCCTCATTCTCCCTTCCATCCATATTCCAATGTCAAAATTCCCAATATATACTTCGAACTTCGCTCTTAAACTTTACGATAATAGGCTCTATCAGAGCTTAACCAAAATTATATCCAATTCCTTTCTATAAAATGGGTATCATCCACGTCCTGCACCAAAAAGCGTTAAGCTAATACTCGTATCGTTCACCCCGATAACTGGTGTTGGGTCCCCCAGCATCTCCCACCTCTTTAATGGGAATTGTGTCAGCTTCTCTTTTTCCTCCACTTGTCCATTCGCCCCCATAGCCTTCTCCTTTTGGCTTAACACTAACCAGCCGCTAGGGTTCGGGGCTATACTAAAAAGGTACGCAATTCTAGGGTCCGAGGTCGTGTCGCGCAGGCCGCGTATACATTGCTGTCGCATATCATCAGGAAGGAGATCGACAAGCTGCAGCCCAAGATCGAACGCCCGCTCAATCATGGCGCTGATGACAGGTGCCATAGGCTCTAAAGCCTGAAGTTCGAGAATAATGGCCGCAAGAGCAAGGAGCGTGCGGGCTCTACTCTCATTTCCTGCCTTGTTTAGCTCAAAGGCCGAGGAATGAATCGTCGCAAAAGAAAGCAAGAGCGGCAACCATTTGTGGAGCATGACTTCCTTGAGTTCTGTATTGTGGATATTGACGATGGAGATGAGCTGCCAGGTGTTGTTGAACGTTGTGACCATTTCGGATGATAAGGTGCTATTTGGTGGTGGCATCAAGATGCTATACGCCGTGGCTTCGATTATGTAGAGGAGGTTCTCTGCCTGCTTTACACGCTCTGGCATGTTTATTATCCCGTCTGTAGTCTTTGGTGAAGGAAATAGCGAAAGGAATTGCGTTTCAGCCCGAGATCGAAGGTGTTGAGCAATTGATATGTCGAGTAAAGGGACAATACATGTCCAAGTCGTATTTCCCGTCGCAACGGCCATCTCAATAGCTCGATCAAATGCTTGTACATGGCTTGACACGCCCCCCTCAGAGTTTGCGCTATTGCTCTCAGTTGTGCTGAGCATGGAAGAAAGCTTCAAGAGACAGAAGGGTAACGTGAAGTCATCGGCTAGACTGAGAACCTTCTGCACAGATATTCTGATTGGCCGTGTTAGAGAAAAGTCTGCTGTTAAGAGCTTATCCACCAACGTGGAGACATTCTGGGATTGAGGACTTCCCGGAGCGGTCGCTTGGAGACAAGGCATGATCAGGGTCTTAGTTGTCAAATCCGTCTCCGTGATGACAAGTCTCTGTACGAGATTGCGGAACTCATTTTCTTCAGAGACGGCATCAAAATGCACAGGCTCCTCAAATGCGCGCTGGAGGATACGTAGCACCTCGGTTGGCTGTTCGACTTGTAACTGACTCTGCTTGATGCGTAAACGGTATGTCTCCTCGAGCGTCATGGCGTTGCTTTGATTCTGCTGAGAGACTATGAGTAGCTGAAGCATCTCGTTTGATCTTAATTTTGCAGAGATAGTATCCCCGGAGGCTGATGCACAGATAGTAGCGACATCTTTCAACGCAAGGCAACCCCAGCTTATGAGAGGACCAAGTACATCCATCATGAAAGGCCGGTCATCCTTTTGGAGATAGTTACTGACCCAAGAAGTCATGAGAATATCGTATTGCTGCGTGCTAAAAGTCCGTAGTCTTGTAAGCAGGAAAGCACAGGATCGATATTGTTCAAATGACTTGCTCCAGCATGCCTCTAAGTGCGATATAATGCGCTGAAACAGTCTTTCCAGAGTGGCTTGATCCATACTATTTCCGCTTGCGAGAATTTTCTCTACTTCATCAACAAAGTCGACTTCAGCGTTTTGAATTACCCCTGCCATGTGATCAGACACGGGTGAACAAGCATCCACAGCTGTCCTATCACTTCGATTGAGCTCTAGTGCGAGCTGTTGTGCAACATTAGCTTGCTCTGGAATCCTTGCTGCGAGATCCGACATAGATGCCAGAAGTACTCTTGGAAACGAAGCATCCTCGCTAAGAGCCCGCAGACGACCAACAAGAGTGTCAAATAAGTCATCCAACGCCCCAATAGCTGAGAAGATATCTATGTGCAGATTAAGAGTGTCGGCACATGAAGCTAGGATCTCTGGCTCGTTCGAGCATGTAACAATTTTCAAGATATCGGCAAGCATTGAATAGTCTTCGCTGTTTTCGAGATATTGTCGGATTGTATTAAAGTCCGATATAGTGATTGCGGATGTGCCGCCTCTCACCGGAGAGTCGTCCCAGTCATCTAGTGGAGGGATTGTTGGTTGTTGCATCTGTATCTTGACTTTCTGTCTGAGCCAGAGGCCGATTTCGGACTTGATACTCCGGCTAGAATGGTAGGAGTCTTCATAAACGTAATATTTAGCGGAATAATCTTTCGTCTTAGGGTGGAAGTCTGTGTTTCCAGGCATTCCGGGTAATGCCTCAGATAGAGACATTTCAACCTCTTTGATATTTTCGCCTTCGTCATCAACCATATAACCAACACGTCTGAGTAGGGTCATACGGAGAATGCGTACACTCTCATTAAGGTTATGTGTCGGAAGCTCCACTAACAGCCGTGTAGCGCATGGCCCGTCCTTATCCACATCCTGTATTGTGTAGAGTCCACCTCTTGATACGAGCCATTGGAGATATGTTGCCACCGAGAAGTGATCCGAACGTGCCAATTCAGAGATGAGATGGTATAGTAAATATTTGTCACGCCAGGTTTTGCGGATTGCTTCATCGCCGGTCTCCTCCTGCTCCAAGAACCCGATTTCACAAGCCTTGGAATCTAGAAACTCGAGAATCGAATGCGTGATATCAACCCCATATCGGGTCCACTGTCGAAGAATTCTTATCCCGACGTAGATTTTGGCAATCCCAGGGCGGTGATACGAAGTTGCCCAATCCAAAATTGTCTGAACGAGGATGCCTTTATCTTCGCCCAAGCTCCAACATCTCTTGGCCAACCCCTTGGGGAATGGCCGCGACAAGGTTGAGTCAAGCAATCCAATGAGCGTTCGCCGAGTCGATGAGCCATTCCTGGTGTTTGTAGCCGAAAGTTGTTGATTTCTTCGTTCTATTGACTCGATTACTGCGGAATATCGTTGATCTTCCTCCGCCAAAATAGACTCAAGGGTGTCTTTCTGTTTAAGCCAATTCTTTGGTGATACAAAGCTTTCTGGTTTTGACACCAAGATTCCCTTCACCAAGCTCTTTAGTCGATCAGAGAGAGGAGCCAAAATATCACTATCCGGAGAAGTGTAAGTCTAGTGAATGTTAGCAAAGTATAGTCAAAAAAAATAACGAAAGGCTGACCTCAGCCAAGTGATTCATTAGAGCCGTCGAAAGGCGGCGCCCATATTTCCTGTGCCGCAACAGGTCTTTCCAATATATCTGAGTAACCAGCAACCAGATAGGTAACTTGACCTGAGGGCTATTCTCTAAAGATATTACAAGCCACTCCATATAATGCTCGCGATCCAAAAGATGCTCAGCGTGAAAGTGAGTCGCTAATCGAACCCTATATCCAATTTGTTAGCATCAAGGCCATCCATAAATTGTGAAAGTCTTACGCATAATTTATTTTGCCTTTAAAATCCTTCTCCCCAATAGAATTTACAATACTCTCCACAAACTGTTCTACACAGACCGTAAAATCTCGAATCCATTTAGCTTCGCCACCCATGACAATGGTACCGCCGGCACCTTTCCTCCTGAAAGCCCTAAGCTCATTCGCCCCTACACATTTGGCCAGCCATACAGCTCTGTCGATAGGGATGCTTTTGCTCAGTGACTGATCAAGGAGCACCTTTCCGCGTATCCCATGGGGGATGGACCGGCTCAGCCGTCGCAACGAAATGGTCGGGTTGGCCAAGTCTTTCAACCATAATTCTCTCTTGTAGTCTACCACAGTAACCCGTGGTGGAGGCTTGAAAGTCGAGCTTGTCTTGATCTGACCATGAGACCTTCGTTGCTCGAGAATGGTTGTGAATAGAGTCGACAAGACCGAGAGATTAGATCCTCTGTCCTTGATCCCTTTGCTTATAGCTGTCTTTCCAGCACCAGTCTCGTTCTGCGACATCTGCGACTTATCGTAGTATCCATGGCGGATAGCGGTTTCGGTATATTGATCTTCAGGATGCTTTCCGGTCCAGGGAAAGAAATCAACAACACCTGATTTTTCATCCTTCTCACGGTCGTCACCTATTTGAATTAGCGCAGGAAAAAGGATATGAAGAATTCAACGTACCTGGCCTCATATAATGAGGCGCAATTGATGGAGCGTCTAAAACATACGGCTTCGGCCGCGCGTCCTTCTTCGCAACAGACACCGGTCGCGCCTTCTCAATCACAGATCTCGTATGCTGCACCGGTCTCACAGGCAAAGGCATCGGCTTAATGGCAGCCTCCGCATTCCCTCCTTCCGCCACCCTCGGACTCAAATGGCTGCCACTCGGGACATCAAAGTGAAGCTGCGGTCTTCCGCGCGGGGGCGGCGCCAACCTCCAGGCACTCGTCGGCGTAGCATTGCCCGACAGTTTTGGGCTCTCGATGAGATGCGGACTCCTCGAGTCACCCGATATCTCCAGCTTGAGGCGCGATCCGCCATTTTGCGGGAGGGTTCCATAACGTCCCAGCGCAGCGTCGTCCTCGAACGGCAGGTCCCCAAAACTCTCACCGGTGGTCCTCCGCACGGGCGAGGAGGGAGAGAACTGCTGCGAGAGGGTACGATTTGGCGTAGGGCGCTGTACGATGTTGGCGCTCAACGATCGTTGGGGTTGTCGCTGGGACCCACCCAAACTGGGCCTCGTGGTCATGATTGTGCCATTCCGAGCTGAGATAGATGCGATTTCAAGTTGAAGATGGGTTTGCGGGTTCGTGGATGATAATGTATAGTGGTGTATTCAAGTTCAAGGGTAGGGTTAGGGGTTAAGAATGGGGGATGGAAGTTGGGGATTGATGTAGAGTAGGGTTGTCGATGTCAGGATAGGTAGGGCGGGAAGCGGTTGTCTTGCACAGTAAGAATTGGAAATGCCAAGATACATATGGGCTTGGAGGTTGCAAGGGTTCACTAATTCGGGTCGGGATGCGGGACGATGGTGATGGGCCAGGGAGGAGAAGGAAGAAAGTGAGTGGGCTAGCCTAGAGTGGGTAGTAATGACAAGAAAGGGATGGTCAGAATTGTATACTTGTGCTCTGTTCCGAGGATTGCCGTAGGACAGTTTGTTGTTATTATTATTGCTGTTGTGGTGGTGGTGGTGGTTGTTGGGTTTAGGATATACTTACCCTGCCTGACATATTGGACGGTAAAACATATGAGAGGAGGGCCAGATCTTGTAGCACACCAAAATTACTGCATCATCTACAAAGACTGAAATGATGTACATCGCCGTCTCTACTTGTTCCAGCCCACCTAAACCCCCTCCTCCAAATCCTTCCCCCCCCCCGGCGATTAATTACTATATCAAACACGCAGCGGCACACAAGCACGCAAGCAGGGTGGTCCGGAAGTCCAAGATCCTGGTCCCGCAGAGATCAGCCCTTTCGCAGAATCAGCATCAGCACCAAGCATCACCGAGCCACTTTTTCGCTGACAACGACCAGCACACCAAAAAAGCAACCTGAACCCCGAGCACCACCCACCGCCATGCCATACCTTACTCGGGTTACGTGACGTTCCACATCATCCATTTTCCCTTTCACAGATTCTTTGATAGATAAGGCGAGTTCAGCGGGGAGGTATATGATTAAGCTTTCGGCAGGAACAGGGGATGGTTTGAGAAATTCGAGATTTTTAAAAAAAAGTATTTTTGCTTCTCCTCCTGTTGATGCGATGCGCCTGTTGTGTTCAAAGGTGTTCAAGCTCCGATTATGACAGAGCGGCATACGGCAGCTGGAGTGACACGAAAGGCTGGAGAGAGGCGTGGCAAAAATATAGGAAGCTGGCATGTATAATGTGAGGCACAACATCATTGTCATTGGCCAGATACTTTCCGGTTGAATGCTTTCTCAGCAGTCCCCCTTCCCCCAATCTGCATTTGGTTCTCAGCAATACATTTCGGGGTCGGCGTCCGAAGGTCGTTTTTGACAGCCGGGCAAAGAGGAATAATTGTGATAACTGTACAAAAAGAACCTGTACCTGCATTCGTTCTCCTCGGTTGCTGAAATGGTACTTTCCGGATAGTTTCGACAGTGAGCTGTTTGGGGCTGAAGGTGAACCCTTGCCTGAGAAAGAAAAAGAGTTCACTTAGTAAATGAATGTCCTACACATCAGACTTTTTGGGCAGAGACAACTAACTATCAGAGAATATCAGAGACACTCTAGCCCTACCTGAATCGGAGCTTCAATAACTGTATTATCTGGGAGTATTACACGGTGATTCCTCGAGATCTCCTAAGGTGGCGCGGGGGGGCTTGGATCTAAGTTGCCACAATGAGAGAGTAACACACTTGCAACCTCGAATGACGGCCCCCATAGACAATCAATCTTTCCAGCTTTCCAATGACATAATTCCATAATCTCATTTTCAAACAAGCCACCTCACAAAGCAAACCTCCCAAGGGCGACCTCTCGGCCTCCTGACTTCCTAACGTGGGGGGGAGAGGGGGGTGAGGCAAACCTACTTCGTAGAGTTGAAGTTTGAAAACACCCACCGTCCCCTGTTCTGACATATCGTAGTAATCAAGCGGCGTCCGCCTATCAAGCCCTATCCACCCATCTCCAAACTTTATCTAAGCGAACACTGATTGGTCATGCGCTTGCTTCAACCTCGCAATATCAATTGGAGTTCCCATTAACACCGCAATCCTTTGTCAATCCACCAGCGATCATGTCCACCAAGGTAGATAGACGGAGGCCTGACCTCAGTATGTGTATCCCCGCTTCTGCGCAAGCCACAGTCGCTAACCCAAATGCTGCCAGTCGTGCCATACCAGGCTCCAGCTTCAAAGGACAATAGCAGCGACTTCTCCGGCACCCTGGGTAGCACGTTGCCCATGGCGGCAATGTTTACCCGCAACAAGTTCGTCGGCTGGGCATCTGTCGTGTTCTCTATTCAGAGCTGGTTGGGAGAGGGGAGCGAGGCGAAGAGCAGTGGGCAGCCGGCGTATTTCGCCGTTGGCATGAGCTTGATGAGCCTTGTTGTTGTGAGTCCTTTTATCACCAATTAATGTCGTGCTGGTATCGGAGCGGGTTGCGGAAAGTGCAATGGCTTGTTTGGGTTGTGCTGATGTTTGATAGACGTATCTTCCGATGTTTCTACCGCCACCGCCCAATTTGAATCGAGGGACGAGCACGGAAGCTCCTGCGCCTGTGAGCTTGTAAGAGGTACGGGGAGAAATGATTGGGCATGTATACTATAAGCGTTGCCTCTGGACCTTAGGAGGATGTAATATGGATAAACTAGCTCAAAAACATGTGAAATCTTTCTACGCAACATCATTAGCACCGGTCTTTCGTGTTATTACACAGGGGTTTTCTGAGACGTTTTCATATCTGCATGGTGGAAATACTGTATACCCTACCGCACTTGTTTGTGATCTTGATGAGTTACAAGTGTCGCTGGGCCATAGCGCGAAAATCTCTAGTATGATGCCACCAAGGGAAAAGACAGCTTTGTTGAAACGATGATAACTCTCTCCAATGTGAATGTTACACAACGGCTGGCAAAGTTGGGACCCACTGTAAATACTCTTCTCTTTCTTTCTATGAACGGGTATATAATGACAAGCTCTAAAATTATGGCACTCATAAGATCAGCTTCCAAGTACTTTTCACGATGTCTTAACGGCATCCTCAAACGTCCGCCCAGTCAACTTCTCGAAAGCCTCCCTATATTTTTCGCTCGTCTCCCTCACCACATTTTCCGGCATGCTCACCCCTTGCTTTCCTTTGAGCCCCTCCTTCGACAACCAATCCCTTAACCCCTGTTTATCAAAGCTGTCCTGCTCCCGTCCAGCCTCGTACTTCTCCTTCGGCCAAAACCTCGAGCTATCCGGAGTCAACACCTCGTCGACGAGCACAATCTCGTCCGTCTCCTCATCTAGGCCAAACTCAAACTTCGTATCCGCAATGATAATTCCCCTCTCGGCCGCATAATCCCGAGCTGCTGTATAGATCCTCAGTGCCAGGTCCTCAATCCGCTTCGCATATTTGACGCCGACAATCTCTGCAGCTTGCGAAGGATGAATGTTCTCGTCGTGCTGCCCGGCGGGTGCTTTCGTGCTAGGTGTGTAGAGAGGCTGCGGAAGGGCTTGCGAATTCTGCAGGCCCGAGGGCAGGGAGATGCCGTGGACCGTGGTTGTCTTGACGTATTCTTTGTAGGCTGAGCCGGTGAGGTAGCCACGAACTATGATTTCAAGAGGGAAGATCTTGAGCTTGCGGACCTGCATAGAGCGGTTGGCGAAGAGCGCATGCTGGGATGACGGGATTGCGGATGGGAGGATCAGGGTCAAGACTAGAACGAAATTTTTAGCACGGGTGCTTGGGGAAAAGGAAATATAAGCACCCAATGGACTGACAGTGAGTTCGCAGATTTGGGACGAGAGTTGTGAGAAGCTCGAACCAATGCACAGACATGAGGGTCAGGAGAGCTCCCTTGTCAGGTATGCCCTGGCACAGAAGTCAATATCGAGTCTAGCCGGAGGCCCGGATCTTCCTGACAGTGGAAGCGGCATAGCCAATGTTTTCGAGGACTTACGTTCTCCATAATGACATCGAAGGCTGAGATGCGATCCGAAGCTACAAACAAGAGGGTCTTGCTGTCAACTTCATACAGATCTCGGACCTTGCCCTCTGCGACTTTGGGAAGGGCATCGAGAGAGGTGTTGGTCAACGTTGTACCACCCATTGTGTTTGTTGATGATTTTTGCGGGGGATGAAGTTTCTCTAGCAAACAGAATGTCCCAATCGCAGGATTATAAGAACAATTCTAATGTAGATTTGAAAGGAATTACATTTGATCCAGAGGTAAACTTTCTGCTGGTGAGCTGACCCGGGGCATTTGAACCCCGCCTCCCCGCTTTCGGGGCACTTTTTTTTCTTAATGCCAAGATACATCACTTGTCGGAGGTGCCCGAAGGGTCTCCGTTCAAAACAGCAACAAATGGAATCTCACATACATAAACAATACGCTTAGCCTTAATAGTAACACTTCACTGTAACCCCTTTTGCCTATATAGCGAATGCTCTTTCTAGTGTTGTTATTATGTGATATTAGACCTGGTTAGTGCAATCTTAATATGTATAAAAAGTATGCTGGTAAGTATAACTACGAGTTTATGCATTCAAATAATTAGCAGGAATACCCCTTTTTACTCTCTGCCATTAATTTTTACAACTTGAGATTGTGTGAGTTCCATGAAGAAAAATGTAGGCGACTATAGGTCTTATATATCGCCAGTGCTATGATGCAGCTACTTGAAAATAATACAACCATTCTTTGTTGAAGCTTAGCTTAATCTATACTGACGTTGCTTTTCTCTAAAAGCTCTTTCAAATCTAATAGAAAGCTTTTAAGAGCTTGATTGCTGAAAATGATGTAGACAATGGACATAACGCACAAAAAAACAAGCATTTGTGAAAAAAACATTGCTACTATTCTATTATTTAACGACGCAAAAACATAATAACATTAGTTCTAGTATCACACATTTTGCCATGCTGCTTTAGGCTCTCTAGCCGTACAAAATGTTCGCATACTAATTCTAGAGAGCCCCGCGCGCGAATTTAAGAGCTTTGCACAGCTTCCACACCGTTATGTATTGTAAACAGGTAAGCTTATATCAGCCCTAGCAAAAAGACCAGCTCGTTGTGAAAATACTGTTCCAGGCATTTCCTGTCCGGTTTGAACTTGCAATTATTGGCTTTATGTACCTTTGGGGAGAATAAAGTTAGAATTGGGATTGGGCACTCAAATTTGCTCAAATTGTTGCGTCCACAGAGCACACTATGTAATTCTTCCCCAGCGGATACACAAAGCATGATCCGATCGTGAAGTGGCTTCTCTACTTCTACTCGATGTGTATGGAGCATGTGGTAATGTCTCTCGGGAATGGCCATTACACAGTTTTCGGGAGCGTCGCCAAAGAAGAAATTGCAACCAATCTGTCCGACTTTTCCAAAGGAAGAATCGAAGGCTGAATGAAGGGATGTTGACTCTCGCAACATTGCTCTACTTTGCAGACCACATACTTCTAAATTTAATCATAGGCGAGACTATCCCAAGTACTTGAAAGTCACCCGACACAACCAGCTCATCAAACACGAGCTGCTACGAATGGTTAAGTGTTGATTTATTTTACGTAACACGGATCTAATGCTATGAATTGAGAGCCTAATCACCACTTAGAACGACGATGAAAGGAGCAATTCTTGGCAGCCAGGCGTTATAACCTCCCATTACTGGTTACCAAAAGAGATCAAACCGCGTAAGCTGCCTTTGGAAGTGTCACCCGCTCCCGAAAATCTACATACTCGTATTTCGGAGATATGCAAACATTCGGCATCGCTACCCTAGAATTCCAAATTATAGAGGTTATAAACGCAGGTTAGTCCTCTGACGAACTTCAAGCTTCAGAGCTAAATACCTATCAACATGAAATTCATTACTTCAGCCTTTATCCTACTTCTCACTACCGAAGTCCTCTCTTTGCCTACAGGAGACGTATGTATCAAGGGTTTGTTTGCAGCGTAACCTGACTTTTATAGGAAACTATTGCAAAGCTTCTGGCTAGAGATTGCGAGTGGCAGTACGGCACATTTTATTGTCCGTTTAATGCATGCACTATCCTTCTTAGCAACGGCGACTGCTGGTGCTGCTCCTGAACGGAGAAGTTATGGGGATTAGGAGAATGAAGTTTAGAAGGTGCTTTGAGTGTGGTGTTAGGGTATCACATGAGTTAGGCAGTTTAAAATGAGGGAAGGGTTGGTGGAAATGAATCCAAGAATTTTCTTCTAACTTTCTGTGAACACGTTACCAAGACCCTACAATCCGCAATGTGATAGCACAAATTGAGGAAGAGTAGAACCTTGAGCGAGAATAGATCTTGTTTCCGACCTATTTAGAACCGAAATAGCTATTTAATCAAATCCTTACATAAAGATTACCATTAACAGCCCAGGAATTGTTTTGGGAGCACCTCAATTTGCAGTAATGGCGCTTAGGTAGCTGCAGGTAAACGACGGGCCCGAAAATATAAATGACATGCAACCAGCTGCAGGTCGTAACTCTGGAATGCTGGCTGAGAACGGGAGCGTGAAAAGAGGCTGATGATTTATTATTACAATCCCAAACGGGCCGGATGCTATAGCGCAATAGCATTACCCCAAGGAAGGAGTCCTCGCTGGTCATAAGTACAACAAGATGGCTCTGGATAAGCTCACACTGTCGCAAAACGATGTGATCACGTTCCGTAAACCACCGTTACGTAAGCATATAACCTACTTGCTAATTTAACCCTTGTACCACCTATGGCAATCCAATGCTAACTTCTTATCAGGTAGTAAACTCGCAAGAGTGATGAGTTGGTACAAGTAATGGGTTGGCACAAGTGGTTATACGTTGTCACGTAGAGTAATGCTAGAGCGTAGGAATAGTCAATCCCATGAGCGAAGTCAAGAATACGTTGATAATGCAAACGCTTCCCTTCTACAATACAAAAGGATCGAAATACAAATAAATCTAGTTATAAATATAAGTTTGTTTTAAATAGCCCGACAAATAATGCATACATGCCATACAGCCATAGAAGAATAGGTATCAGGCGTGTACAACTTAACAGGCATGGCACCAAAGCATGAGCAGCATTGATCGTACTGTAAGGAATGCTGACTGACGCTGTACAACATACCTTCCTGCTCCATTTTCTCCGGAATGAAAGCTGCTCTGTTCCGTGCAAGCTTCCGCTCCGCTGGTACGCGAGGTTGATCGCCTCCGTCAATGGGGCATTTGTCTTCACCTGGCCATCATTACCACGTTTAAATCGGGGAAGGTGCAAAAGTCCAACTTGGGGGCACACAACATAAGTTAGCTCTCCATTCTAACATTTATTTAAACTACAACCACAAATTGACACGCTGTAGGCCGGGAAGACTCGCTCAGCCTCTTTCTTTCCCCAACGAATGTGCCTTTGAATTCCTACAACAAACGACATGAACCTCTATGCCTCTCAGAATACGCGGACTGGCGTATTCCAAGAAATAATATTATGCGCTAGTAAATAAAGATCAAAAGGAGCACTTTTGGGGGGCCTTAACGACGCAGCAGGTACGGGAAAGCCCACGATTGCCCGTAACAACAACGCATCCTCTTAGAGTCGATGCATGTCCTAGACAGGGTGAAATTTCAGCTGAAAACAGTGCTGCTGGAGAGAAATTTGTCGAGAGTGGCTGTGACAATCCTGGTTTTTGTACTGCAAAGCTGTTAGGAGTGATAGACAGCACAAATGACTTTGTTAATATTTCGATATACATTGGTAATATTACCCCAACACTAGCAGCGAGTAGTTGCAAGCCACATAGATGTTTTCTACATCTCATCGCTTTACATATGGATGGAATTATCTTCTTCAACAAGACTCTCATGCTTCCTTATGGGTACGCTTATATATGATAATAGATCTAAACGGTCACCATTCACTACAAAGTCTTCAAACCAGAAAAATAGCTAATGGGTATTTCGAAAGCCAGTGGTTGATCCTCCGCCAGCTCGTTGGGTTTCTTACAAAGAAGTATATTATAACTCCCAACAGGCTAAACATGTCTCGATGTTCACTCCATAATGACCTGAGGCGCTTGTATGAAAATAGTCTTGAGATCCATATATGTCTTGAACCTCTTTTATAGTATCTTTCTGCGTCCGTCGAGTTTCTGCTGAGCCACCATGATCGAGGTTCGTCCCCCCGAAGCTCCAATTCGTCTTCACGGATGCCTTGAGCGATGGATTTCCCATCCTGGCCGGACAGATTGTGTGTGAAAGGCATGCCTGGATTGACACGAGAAACCACTGCTTCCTTAATCATCAAGTGCGATCCATATCCCGTTTTGAAATTCCAATCGCCTTTACCACCAACGTAGAATTTGGGCTTAGGTTGCTTTTTGAATTTTATGGTCAGCTTGTTCTCCTGCGTTATTTGTTTCAGTCGGTTTATACCTTCCTATGAGCCGTCAGGGCCCACTTTCTCGAGCTTTCGTGGCGATTATCCTTAGAGTGCCAGTTGTATTAGTCACAAGGAAGCTTAGCTCTCAAATAGAGAACTCACTTCTCTGATAATTTTAGTGAACCACCTCATCATCTAGTTCAAAAAGTGCTGTGAGAGTCAAGATAAGGTTACTAATTTCTTGGCGATTCTACTCGCAGATTACAATCATAGACAGAGAATAATGCCACGTCAGACGTGCTTTAACGATTATTTATTCCCATTCCGCTTTGAGGAGAGGCGCCAGTCAAGTGTGCAGGTGGCTTTTCAGCTCCTCGGCCTTGTCCGGTGCGAAGGTTCATTCTTCAACTGATCATTCATTACTGTACAAGGACAATCACTCAGCTTTATGATCATGATGTTCGCAATCAATATCTCTCAAAATTGTAAATAATTCTCGGACGAAATGTTATTACGCTTGAACTAGTGGTGATGTCTGATCTGGAGAGTGGAGAGGAATCTTCGCATGGGGCGCCATCTTCACCACAGCGTCGTGTCCGAATACTTTAATCATTGAGTCTTCGCCAATGGCTATGGAAGCATCGTTCAAACTTGAGTAATAGCGACAGTGAAGCAACCAGCGAGGTTGAATGTAAGGCAGTTCCATCGAGATTCACCAGAAAAAAAATACTAAAGTCCAAAGTGGACCATATTATTCCCGATGACGGCAAAAATGTTAGAGATGGCTATCCTGCCTACTCTTTGCTACCTGGACGCCCTCTGAATTCTAAACTTTTCGTCGCTTTCGAACACTACGCATGCGCATGCATCTCATCAAGCAAGGCGAGATCTCTATACTTGAGGACGAATTGAGTGAGCTCGATGAAGATGAACAAAGTGAGATGTTCCTGGGAAGTTCTCGTCAAGATGTAAATCAAGCAAGGAGATCTGTGCTTAAAAACTTGATGAAGGATTTAAAGCATACAGTGTGAATAATTTATTACTTATTATTTATTTACAACAATTGTGTATTTGAGTGTATTTTGACAAGGGCCGCATCCAGATGACTTTCTCCAAAGAAGCTAGTGGGCTTTGAACGCACCGGGGCCGGCAGTGAGGATCTTCATTCGCAGCTGAATTGGCTCTGGGCAAAAGGGTCCATAGCTCGGAAAGAAATAGCATATATCAATGCTGGGGACCGCGAGCTATTAACTATAGGTCTCATCAAAGGCCGAGGTATGGCGAAAGTTGCCCATGTCGTAGAAATCTTAGTCAAAAATATCTATCGACTTGGCTACAAGGCGAACTCCACCAGTCTTCTAATACACTTGGGTTAACATCATAGTCTTCCTAGTTCTTTTCTCATAGATCTGTTAGCAGTTCAGACAGTCTGTCAATCTCCAATGCATTCGTCAGGAAGCTGCGCGAGCTCTGGCCGCCTCTTCGGCTATCGTTTTACTGCTCGTACCAGTCATTGTGCTGAACGCGGTGACAAGAACGATTTTTCGTTTCATTATCCTGTTTGTATCTGCGACAATGTTTGTTTTGGCTGTTACTATTGCTAGTCAGGCATCCTTGGGGAGATCTTCGCCACAGGAGCCACTTATACAGCCGTTTTGGTAGTTTTTGTGTCGGGAAATGGTGTTTCCGGCCAGTCTATACAGAATACCAGTTGAATGTTTCATCAACAAACCAGTAGAAAATCAGACCGGTTTTGAGCACTTTGATGG
>CAKJVC010000140.1:0-125354 GCA_918026815.1 Chalara sp. BL73 | reverse complement strand
AGAAGGCACGAAAGATCCTTTCAGATGAGCTAGGGCATGGCTTTGATATTTCATGCTCGAGTGCCATTGGCCGACTTGGATTCCTTGAACGAGAAAATGCAAGCATACTAAATGCAAGCTTGAGAAGATTTGCACGACACGTGATTGCTGGGCTTTCCTACGCAATCCAGAAGTTGGGCAGCTGCAAACTATACATTACCTTAAACGATGGGACTTTGAGCAAAGCAAGCACGGCCGCTCAGTATCCTGTGCGATGTTTTCGCTCCGGACCGACCAATAGTGCTAGAGGTGCCGCACTCTTAGCAAAATCACTGACAACAAGCGAAATAGATGATCGTGAGATACTTGTGGCAGATATCGGTGGGTTAGTTAAACCCAAATGTTTTCTTCCCTAGATAGGCTGGTGATAGTCCTCAACTGACTGTATCTACAAGAACCACAACCGATATTTGTGCGCTATTAAAGACTGGTTACCCTCGACAGTCCGCGGCATTTGTCAAAATAGCGGGAGTCCGGACAAATTTCACAATCCCGGACGTACTTAGTATCGCCCTTGGAGGTGGATCAATCATTCGAGCAGGAGATCAAATATCAGTTGGTCCAGACTCCTTAGGAGCAAGATTAGCTATCGAAAGCTTAGCATATGGAGGGAGCATTATGACAGTAGGTTCATCTCACAAACCAAGATTACATCACTTAGTGATATCACAGGCGAATGATCTAGTACATGCTAGCAATAGATCCCTGGTACCTCGGGAGATTAGAATATCTGGACTTGCAGAAATATCAAGAGCGCTTGAAGAAGCAATTGACGTTGTAAAGACAAGACAAGGAGATGCAAAGCTTATCCTGGTTGGTGGAGGAAGTATTATTATCGGCGACAAGATTTCCGGAGTAGGAGATATTATCCGGCCAAAGTATCTTGAAGTAGCCAATGCGGTTGGCGCTGCAGTACGTGCTGTTCTTTCTCAGCGTCGTGAAATGAAACTTACATTATCAGATCGGGAAGATTAGCGGCACAGTGGAGAGAACAGTCATACCAACAGATGATAGAACTATCATGCAAGAAGTGGAAGACGCAAAGGTAGTTGCTATAGAGCGATGTATCGCTGCGGGTGGAGACAGAGAGACAGTCGAAATTGTCGAGGTAGATATAATACCTGTTTCGTACACCATGAATGGTGCTGCAGACATATTTGTGCGAGTTGTTGGGGAACTGGTCAATAACAAAGATGCGCCACCCGACTCTCCAGAAGATCTTCTTGAAGGAGAAATTTTCTTCAAAGAAAATTTGTTTCCGGCCTCAGGAAACATCTCAAAGGTAGAAGAAGCAACCCTGGAAGCAACCAATGGTATCTCATATGATGTTGCTCTGCGTACCGATTTAAATACTTATCGTCCCAGAATTGAAGGAGACCTATGGTATCTTTCAGAGTTAGACATACAATTTCTTTCCGATGGCACAGGTGTATTAGGCGTTGGTAGCTGCGGCGAACCTTACCCAACCTTTCTTGCGCTACGAGAGATAGTCCGTAATGGAGAGGATCTTACCATTAGACGGCAAGATACACTTCCAGACGATGCTGTTGTTTTAGTCTGTGGATTTATGGTTAGCCTTGCGAGCTAAAGATACTGCCAAATTCTGACACCAGTTCTAGGGAGCTCCAAGTGTTTATACTGAGCGTTTACCGGGTCTTAATGAGTAGGTTTTCTTTGCCCAATGGATGAAGATCTTTTAGTAACCAAGCCAGAATAACAAATGCCATGAGAGCAGTGATGGAACACACTAAATTATCCAAATTCGATGCATGTATTCCAAATGAGATCGGTGGCTTGAATGCCTTTGAAGCTTTGTTAGCCGCTCATCGCTTCAAGAAGAGTGCCCTTGATACAGATTGTGTTGCGAGAGCATATCCGATGATATATCATACGGTCAGATGTCTGAACGGAGTTTCAGTGACACCTGCGGCAATGGCGAATGGTGCAGGTCAACCACAGGTATGTCTATTTCCGTGATCTATCTCATTTAACTAACGCTATGCTTCTTTGAACTAGATATTCACAGTCTCAGATATGTACGAAGCAGAAGAACAAATGCGACACGCATCCGTGACATTGGGCTCGCTAGGTGGCGTATGTGTCAACCCAGTATCTGGCGTGGAGGCAAAAGCCTTACCTCCCAACAGCTTCTCTCACGGTAATTATATATATTCACTCGCTACTCTCAATATAATGACGGCCCAATAGCATGGTCCATCGGGCGTAGCATCGCGATTGCTCGCTCCCTCAAGCAGGATCCAATCACTTCTCTCCTAGAGGAGCAGAATGGCATCCTCCTGTTTACTGGCAAAATCATCTCCGTTACTAGAGGCGTCACAAAGGCTTCACGCGAGGCAACGTCACTCTAACTTCGTTCTCTGAGAAAGATGCAACCGAGCTGTATGTAGAATTTGAGAACGAGAATTTAAGCGCGGTGCTGAAGGATGGGGACGAGAAGAAGGTTCTAGCTGTGTGTCCGGACCTTATACAGGTGAGCTGATATCGTGCAGAGAGGTATGGTGTTGGATGCAAACACTAACATGGGAATAGTTCTTGGATATAGCCAACGGCGCTCCTTTAGGAGTGACCGACTACAAATATGGACTCAGAGTCTCCGTCATTGCATTGAGATCGCCGCCTCAATGGCTGACTGAAAAGGGACTGCAAATGGGCGGGCCAAGAGCGTTTGGGTATGTGTCACAACCTCAAATTCTCTTCTTCCCACGGTCTCAAATGGAAGAGCGCTAATTCTGAGCTTAGAATCGACATGGACTATGCTGGTGTCAGCAATGTCAACTATAGGCCGCCGAAATCGGTTTGGGAACTCTTTGGGAGTCGTCAATGTAGTTATGAAGAATGATGCCTGAACAGATTACCCAAGTAGAATTCTCAGCAAGAATAGACTCTTGTAGACACTAGAATAGAACGTGTGAGAGGAGGCCGAATAAGAGACAAAGTAACTTTTATTCGGCGGCTATATGCCTTTGACATAGATTCAAGCGGTCTGCGCGATGCTTGTGTTACGTTCCTGAGGTATCATCCCCTTCAGTAAGCAATTCAAAGACGTGCTAAGCATCTGTGATTAACCCATGCAAGAAACCTTAACCTCGTGCTTAAACCCCGCCATAATAAAAGCGTTGCCTGTTCGGGTTCCCGTCCTCCACCCCTTCCTACTAGATAACTAGCTCACAACCTACTCTTCTTTATTCCCGCTCCGCTCCCAAATCATTTTGACTCTTTCCCCTTCGGCCCTCCCCATCATCTCGCCCATCGGCCCGCCGAAGCATGCCGTCCTTCAACATCAGGAACGCAGCCGAGGAGCACAACGACGCCGCGTTCATCGACGCGGCCTTCGACTCCACGCTCCCGCACCTCAGCTCCATCGGGAGCGGCGAGCAGTGGGGCTCCGTCCCGTTCACGCAGCGCGGCACCCACGTCGAGGAGACGATCAAGCAGGTGCGGGAGTCGGAAAGCTATCGCTTGACCGGGCGGGGCGAGAAGATACGGGTGCTGATTGCGGAGGCCGAGATCCCCGCGCATCCCGCCGGGGAAGAGGGCTCGCGCTATCGGGTCGATGGCCAGGGCCGCCGCTGGCTGCGGTCGGCGCTGCGGTCTGCAGGGTGGATTGGGTTCCGGGGTATGTGCTGAAGCAGGAGGGCTTATCTGCTGGTCTGAGGAAGGAGGAAAGGGAGGGCGGGTTTGTTTACCTGGAGGTCGTGGTCACGGATTTTCGAGCGGGGATTTGAGGAAGGGTGCTGGCGGCGCGTTGATTCGGGGCATGGCGGAGTTTGCGAGGAGCATCGGGAGGAGGACGGTGTGGGCGGATGGGTGGGCGGGGAACGGGGGAAATTGATCGGGTATTATGAGAGTCAGGGGTTCGCGAAGATGGGAGATTTTGGGCTAGAGAGGAAGGGTAAGAATGACTGGGAGGGACGCTGTTGAGGATGGATGTTGAAGAGGAGCATGAGACGCATTCTTAATCCGAGACGTCTCTGTGAAGTACTTTAATGTCTATGTGTAAGTAATACTTGAAGCACCTTATCTACCTACTTCTTTAGAGTCTTCTCTGTAGAAACCGCAACCTTCCCTTCTCAACATCTACCGTCCGCCTCAAATACCGACATCCTTTACCCGTGCTTTAGTTGGGGTTTATACCCAAACTCAATCTTCTTCTTCTCGACCTCAACTAAAACCTCCTTGATCGCCTTCCGCGCCGTCATCCTCTCCATCCACGCCCAAACATTCGGAAACTCCTTTTCCAGGTCAGTCTCCTTGCTCACGGTCACCAGCGCCAGCTCCTGCCACGCAATGAATGACAAATCCGCATACGTGCACTTCCCACCGACTAACCACTCCTTCCCTTCCAACACCTGCTCAAGCACGCCGCTGACCCGCTTGATCTCGTTCCTGTACCTCTCAATCACGCTGGGCAGATTCTCTGGGTGCGAGATGATGAAGAAGCGAGCTTGGCCATAGTATGGACCCTGGCCGGAGACTTGGAAGTAGAGATACTGCTTTGTTAGGAAATCCTCAGTGGAGTTTTGCGGGAAGGAGATTTTGTTGGTAAGATCGTACTTGGCGATCAGGTACTCGATTATGGCGCCGGATTCCCAGAGGGTGGTTGGCGGCGTGGTGTTTGGATCGACGATGGAGGGGAGGCGGCCGTTGGGGTTTATGGCTGTGTATTCTGGGTTCTTGACTTCATGGAAGGGGACGTAGCTGTGAGATTGGAAGTAAGCGGGATGTGCTGTCGGGAGAGCATAGGGAGTTGAAGAGTTGAAAAGGATTGAAGATGAATGGGAGGTTATACATTGGCTCATATGGAATCCCGAGTTCTTGGAGGATGAATGTTACTTTGACTGGGTTTGGGCCCATGACGCCCCCATAAATGGTAAGAGGCTTAAGGGAAGATGTCATTCTGAGGCTGGCCGAGGAACTGTTACAAGTATGGGAGTAAATGTGCTTCTTACGACTATCTTTATAGCTAATGCAAGTACTTGGGGCATGCCAGAAGCATATACTTTATATGTGATGCGCCTCTGTGCGCTCAGGGACGTAGGATGCCGTGATAATCATCCTTTTATACTCCCCGAAGTCAGGCTTAAGCGCCCGAACAAGGAAATTAAATGCGTGGTGAGAGATGAATGGCTGAATGCCGTCTTTGATGTCGAACAAATCCGCGTACGGGGGTGACTATGCCAGGACCGGAGACAATGGTTTCGGACATGCTATTACTTTTTTTTCTGGCTGAAGCTGCAGACGAACGAACTAATTCTCGATAGGCAAGGACAAAGAGGATGCATCGCGGACTAAATAATGATTGGCTCCTACAGAGTGGTATTTGGTGGGCAATTGAAGGAGGAAACGCAATTTGATGTCCACCACTGCGGGATACTTTCTTATTGGACTGCCCCGTTTGCTCGGACTCAAAGTTACGCCGAAGCCCTGAGCCGCAATATCAACCAAGGAGACCAGTGCCCAATGTCTCCTTTGGCAGCCAGATTCTAGCTTATGAAAGATGGAAAATAGCATGACGTGCTTAGCGTTGTCAATTTTCAATGCTTAATCACATCCCGCAGCCGGTCGTGACAGGGGCAACACCTTGACATGATGATGAGAGATAAATAGATCATTCCCGTTAGATGTGTGATCCAAGATACTTTGGCACAGACATCTGTCCTGCAATCTTGCATAACAATAGCATCTGGCAATTATACAGCTTTATAGATCCTACTAGAATTGTTGGAGCGCAGATTGTTGGTTGAAGAGTTGCTTGAACCACGGATCCATATGACATAAAACTTGACCTTTAATAAATGACTCGCTTGATCGATCCACATATTAGAACCACTTAACTCTAATCTAAAGAAAAGAAAATAGAACTTAAGAAGCCTCTCTATAGAAAGATCCTTTGCTGGCTGAATTGAAGCTGCTGCAGGGCATCTAAGAGGGGAAAAGAGCCGCTGCACGAATGACCGCGGTTCCAATGTTCGTGATAAGCCATATTATAGACGTATAATATGCGCACTCTGAAATTTCGTTCATAAAGCAAGAATATTTCGGCTTCAAAGGGACAGTGATAATGGCTGTTATTCCTTGTCTTTTCGCACATAACTTTGATGTTTATCATGCAGAGTCACGCACTCGCCCGAAGCTGCGTCAATAAACTTTTAATGATTGGTTGTAATATTCCCACTTGAGATATTTCATCTATGAGAAGGTTGAGAACAATACAATGCAGTATCGAAACGATGTTCGCTTGGATGTGGTTATGATATCGCAAATCGTTATCTCATCGTGGAAGCCCACAATAATTTTGATCCGTCCCACATTCTTGGGTTATCAGCCAAACAGCTAAATTAGCTCCACACCTGGCAACGACAACCAGCTCCAGAACTCAACACTATGATCCTCAGCATGCTAGTAGCACCACTCCTATCAACTTCCTCTCGTATGGTTACTATGTCTCATGAAACTGATAGCCTATTATGGCATCGGGAAAAGCCAATCTCACCTCAGACCGTTGGTTGCCAGATCAGATTGGCCGTTTGTTCCTGGGCACAACCAATTCAAGGTAACATAAGGGTGTCGCTTCACCTTGGGATGACGGAACCCTATGACTTAAAGTAAATAGTTTGCCCGACGTCAAGATGAGCTTCCAAACTTCAACCCGCAGTCATGGTCAGCGAATCCGTGTATGCGCCGGTTGTCATCCCGGACATAGACATCTGGCAGTTGCTATTCGAGATCGAGGTCCCATTCCCCAAGGATAAAGGTCAGTGCATTCACGGGCCTGACACAATACACGGATTGAACTAACTGCTGCTAGTTGTTTACATTGATCCCCAAACGAAAAACGAGTACACCTTTGCTGAAGTGAAGGAGACCGCCATTGGCTTTGGAGAGGCCCTTCGCACACAATGGAGATGGAACAAAGGCGATGTGCTGGCGACATGTGCTACGAATTGCATTGATACACCCGCTCTGATCTTTGGCACACTATGGGCAAATGGGGTAGTCTCACCTGCAAACCCAGCCTACTCTGTCCAGGAGCTTGCTTTCCAGCTTAAAGACTCTGGCGCTCGAGCCATTGTGACCCAGGCGCCTTTGCTGAAGACAGTTCTCGAGGCTGCCGAAATTGCGGGAGTTCCAACTAGTAGAATCTTGTTGATTGGACAAGAGAAATTGAGCCCTTTTCAGCATTTTGTAGATTTTCTCAAGCCTGGTAGCGGTAGGGGAGGCCAAAGAAATAAGCAGGGACCTGCTGATCTAGCTTTCATCCCCTACTCTTCTGGAACTACCGGGCTACCTAAGGGAGTGATGCTTACACATCGTAACATCGTGGCTAACATTTTACAAATGGATCGGCTTGTCGAAGGCGTAGATCCACCGGAGATGATTTGGCAAGGAGGGCCAAATGGAACAGGTGATACAATTCTGGCTGTATTGCCTTTTTTCCACATATATGGTGAGTTCTTTTAGATTTCTGAAATCTTTTCTCAACTAGTTTCCAAGTTCTGCAAGAAACGAAAGTATGTGGCGAATGGCTGGAAGACATTAGTAGCATGTCGTGCAGTCACGCCTGGGGAGAGGCACACGACCTAACATCCTTAGGCCTTGTAGTTCTTATTCATTTTTCGCTACACCGTGGAATGAAGTTGGTAGTACTCTCAGCATTCGTGCCGGAAATCTTCCTGAAAGCGATTCAAGACTACCAAGTTACTCGCGTCTACCTAGTCCCACCGATCATACTCTTCCTTGCTAAGCATCCTCTCGTCGATAAGTTCAATCTTAGCAGTCTCGTTTCGATCATATCAGCAGCGGCTCCTTTGACACCAGAACTTGTTCATGCTGTATATAATCGAATTAGAGTTTCTGTTAAGCAAGCGTATGGATTAAGCGAAACAAGTCCAACAACTCATTTGCAGGTGAGAAAAACATTGATACAGAGTATATACGTCGACCTGACTTCGTACAGCCGACTAGTGAGTGGAAGACTTCAATTGGCTCTGTAGGAAAGATGGTTGCCAATATGAGCGCTAAATATGCTTCTGCGGACGGAAAGGAGCTGCCTGTCGGCTTCGTTGGCGAGTTGTGGTTGAAAGGACCAAACGTCTTCGCTGGTTACTGGAAAAATCCTCAAGCTACTAAGGACTGTATGACTTCGGACGGATTTTTCAAGACTGGCGATATTGGCTATCAAGATGATCAAGGCAACTTTTATATTACAGACCGCCTAAAAGAGCTAATCAAGTATAAGGGGTAGGCAATTAATGTCACCTTTCAACTGGAAGTAAAGCTACAGCGCTAATTTTAGTTTAGATTCCAAGTTGCGCCAGCCGAACTAGAGGGACTTCTTGTAAGCAATGAGAAAATTTCAGACGCGTGTGTAGTCGGTGTCTACGACAAGTCGCAAGCAACTGAGCTTCCCCTAGCCTTTGTAGTGAAGGCTCCTGCTGTCAAGGACGTCGATGATAAGGCCCTAGAGGCTGACATCACAGCATGGGTTGAGAAACGAGTCGCCAACCATAAGAAATTGAGGGGTGGTGTTCGTTTCGTTTCCGAGATTCCAAAGTCAGCGGCAGGGAAGATCTTACGGAGGATCCTGAAAGACATTTTGAATGGCGAGAAGAACGAGCTGAAGGCGAAGTTGTGATCTATATGATCTATATGATCTATTTACTATTTAATCATATGACTTTGGTTGGTGGTTGTGTAGAACTGATTTGTCTATACTACGAGGTTAGCGGATACATTTGGCGGGCTAAGTATCTAATTCACAATCACGTTATTTTCAATCAAATTTCGGTTAACACATTTTCTAACTACCTATTGGTCGAGGCCCTGAGTATTGTGGACGTTGTGACACAAAGCAACCCAAGTGAGCGCAGCAAATGGTTATTTACGGGCAATGGCTACCTTTCCACATCAATTTGTAAGTGCCCTATAGGACATCCCGAAAGTCTGGGGACAAGCAGATCACAACAAAAATTTTGCCGACGTCAAGGCCGGCTGCATTTCTCGCTGTGGTTCGTCACTACTTGCCGTACCAGAAGTGTGGATAAGCGTCTGCTTCTTTACTACCATTTTGTGTAACTCACAACAGGAGCTTATCTAGATTATCAGGCCTACAATTCATGATCCGTTATTCCTTCACAACTCAATGTACAGCCCAGCAGCCAACCCACCCATCCTACCCTGACCCAGACCATCTGCTAGATCGCTTAGAGATATAAACCCTGGCGTGGCCAACACCACAGATACAGCAGCGCAACAGAAACTCTCTAATTGAATCCATAGAAGCACCAATACCTACCTCTCAGATCCGAGACATGCCCTTCTTGAAAATATAAATTCCTCCACCTGGCCGCTTGAAAAAGTAGCCGGCGTGATGTCACAGAAGGTTGAGGACGCCGGGGGAAGCTCAGGAACCTGAGAGTCGACGCCGGAAAGCATGGCTCGCATTGGAGTTCTTCTGATGCGAAAATATCCAGCTGGAGTTCCTCTCCATTGCGACATGCGGATGATGAGGAGATGAGCGACTATGGGTGGCAGGGAACCGGACTTGCATGTATCTAAGATGGGTGCCTTTTGTCGAGCGGAGTGTCATTGATAGCCTGGCCCGAAGCAGGACATGAGCGCAACAATAGACTGCTGAACAGTGATGTTGCGGTTTTACTCGAATAGCATTGTGCACGTTCATGAAAATTAAAAATAAAAAAAAGACGACTTTTTTCCACAGCATTTCTAGCTAGCAGATCCTTTCTCTCCAATCGTTTTTGACGTGTTCTTTTTTCCTTTGGTTCCTGTCACGTAGATATACCCCCTCAACCATGAGGGCGCTTGTTAAGCAAGTTTTCTATTTCGCAAGAGATATCTGCTGTTCCACCCAGCGCACTACCGAGATTTTGTCCCATGCGGTCTCCTTCAACTTTTCTACTTTAGGTTCCGGTGCTGCCATTCAATGATCCTCACATGGTAATTCCGAGGGCTTCGTGTAAATACAGTCTGGTAACATAAAACGAAGAAGGGTTCCATGTATTAAAACAAAAAACCGTGATTGACAGATCAAGTGGGCAATCGTTCTTGATGATCTGCAACGTCCCGCCATCCGCATGCATATCGATCCCGAACAGGCAATTTCACACCACCCCACAACTTTTCGCCCAGAAGGAACATTCTCTAGATCTGAAATTGCGCAACGGAAATCAGCACACGGAAGATTCTAGTTTTGTGATTATTATTATTCCCATTAACGATTATCTTTCTCCCCCTCTCTCCCTCTCAAAAAAGAAGAATCATCACGACCGGTAAAGAACAAGGGCTGAGTTGGAAAGAGTGGGGGAACATGAGGTTTAAAGCGCTTTTGTGAGATTCCAAGGCTACGTAAAACTAGTCAAACTGGTAAATGGTTCAGGGATAGAAATCTAAGGACTTTTTCTGCGGCTTTTCGAGGGCTTCCAGCTTGAGGAGCAAAAATTTGGCGGTAGGGACGATACCATCGCTCTGCCTATATCAGTTATCTTGGTCCGGACAAGCATGATGCAGCATAGCCAGGAACCCAAGCCAGAGGTATATATTGAAAGGGGAAAGGCATCCAACAGGGCACGTAAGTAGAACAACTTTCCCACTGTCTCTCTCCAGCCCGGTGAAGCTCGGGACGAAGAGATTGGCCTCGCTGTGTACTTGCAGGCCCAATAGCAGATCGCTTTCAAAAGGGAATCAATCAAATTTCAGTTTTGAACTCGAGCCTATGCTAAATACATCTAGTCAAGATGAATGCAGAGCCCCCAAAATACATATCGGGCCCAGGCCAGCTTCCAGAACCCATTCCTGCAGCCTCCAACCCAGAACAGAAACTTGCATTTCTGAAGTCGCACTGCAAGACCTACCTTCTCATCTCCAGCCTCCTGTTATATGCAGCAATGTTCGGAACCAAGGCGCCACCGTTACCACGCCAGAGTCACCATAGAGCCTGCGCACCTGCGCCTCCAGAACCGGAGCCGTATGCAGGAGAAGCGGTCTATCTTGGCTGCTATCCCGATGCAGCAACGGCACGCTCTTTAAGCGGTGCACAGCCTGATTCGTTTCAAAGCTCTCCGCGGCATTGTGTCGACAGGTGTGGACAAGCTGGGTATAGTCTAGCTGGGGTAAAAGGAGCCACGTACGCTATCCCCTTACCATCACCCGCAGCGGTATGAAAGAAAAATACAGAAAAAATAAATATTGACGCGTCCATCCAAATAGGCAATGCTTCTGCGGGAGCTCGCTAGATCCGTCGACCCGGAAAGCTGACGAGCAATCATGTAACACTTCTTGTCCCGGAAGATCGGATGAGACCTGTGGTCAAGCATCTTTGTAAGTTCTCTCTATTCGGACAAAGGCACTCGAGGCGATCTAATGTTTTACCCTTCCAGCATCGGGATCTATAACATTAGCAATCCTAGAACTTCATCACCAGCAAGTTCCAAGTACTTCCCTGACTGCTCAGCCGACCCGCTATGTTCTAACGACGTGTGTAACCTGGGTCTTTCCCCAAAGAAACGAGCTGCAGCGCTTGTAGCAGCCTTCACGAGCGAAGAGAAAGTCGCGAACCTGTTTCACAATGCACCAGGTGTTCCACGCCTAGGGCTTGGAGCTTATAATTGGTGGGCGGAGGGACTGCATGGTTTGGCTAGGTCGCCAGGCACGACTTTTGGGAAGGAGAATTTTACGTCTGCAACCTCGTTCCCTTCTCCCATCGTCATTGGCGCGGCGTTTGATGATGAGATGGTTGAGGCCATCGGGAAAGTCATTTCGATAGAAACAAGAGCTTTTGACAATGATGGGAGAGTGGGTCTTGATTTATGGGTACGCTAATAGATTTATTGAAGCACAGTGGTTGGGATATTAAGAAGTATGGCTGCTAACACATGATTGTAGACTCCGAATATTAACCCTTTCAAAGATCCTCGTTGGGGACGCGGCCATGAGACACCAGGAGAAGATCCTTTCCACCTGCAAAGCTATGTAAGCGCTTTGATCTTGGGTCTCGAAGACAAATCAACCGGCACCAAAAATACTATAGCCACGTGCAAGCACTACGCCGCCTACGATTTTGAGGAGGCGGGGAACGTGACCAGAGATGGGTTTGACGCTATCGTCACCACGCAAGAGCTATCAGAGTACTACCTTCCACCGTTCAAGACATGCGCTGCAGATCGGCAGGTTGGTGCCTTTATGTGCGCTTACAATGCCGTCAACGGCGTGCCTGCTTGCGCGAACAGCTATCTCATGAAAGAAATACTGCGCCGACATTGGCGATGGGAGGCGGATGATCACTGGGTGACAAGCGATTGCGATGCCGTGAAAGATATCTGGTCACCGCACCAATATGCCAGCACGCCCGCCGAAGCATCGGCCGCGGCTTTGAAAGCCGGTACGGATTTGCATTGTATTGGCGGAGCATGGGCTGGGCTTATGGAAGCTCGGAATCAGTCCCTCGTGACTGAAGCAGACCTTGATAAAGCGCTGATCAGGCTTTACACTTCTTTGTTAGCCATTGGCTTTTTTGATCCAGCCACAGATCAACCACTTAGGAAGCTGGGATGGGATGCGGTCAATACACCAGAAGCACAACAGTTGGCGTATGATACCGCGGTCGCGGGAGCAGTTTTGATCAAGAATGATGGTATCCTCCCGCTTGGTCTGGAACCTTTAAAGAAGTATGCATTGATTGGTCCTTACTGCAACGCTACTGTGCAACTTCAAGGAAACTACTATGGACCTGCACCCTATATAATCTCTATCAACCAAGCTGCCAAAGAGCTCGATCTCGATTTCGTCTCCGTGCAAGGATCAGGCATAAAAAGCATTGACGAATCTTACAGCGCCGCCATCGCCGCAGCAGAGGCTGCAGATGTGATACTATTCTTCGGAGGCATAGATTATACAATCGAAGGCGAGGGTTTGGATCGCGACGATATAGCTTGGCCAGCACCACAGCTCGACCTGCTTCGCTCACTCACCAGTCTCGGCAAGCCAACCGTAGTGACCCAGTTTGGCGGCGGGCAGGTGGATGATACTGAGCTTCTCGAAAATGCTACTGTGAATGCCATACTGTGGGCTGGATACCCAGGACAATCAGGCGGAAGCGCGATACTCAATATCCTCACCGGCAAGGCTGCCCCAGCGGGCAGGCTACCCATCACACAATATCCTGCTTCATATACTGACGCTGTCCTGCCCACTGATATGAATCTACGCCCAACGGAAGGAAACGCGAAGCATGGCCGAACACATATGTGGTATAAGAATGCTGTGGTTCCGTTCGGGCATGGCTTACACTATACCACATTCTCTGTGTCTATCGAGAGTAGCTTGAGATCTCTCAACATTCAACACTTGGTCTCAGAGAGCGATGATTGGATCCAACTCCTGTCGAAACCCGTCCTCACAGTACCGGTGAATATATCCAACACCGGTTCTGTGGACTCGGATTTCGTGGCAATGCTTTTCATGAACACGACGGCTGGGTCTGCCCCATACCCACTTAAAACACTTGTCTCATACAAGCGAGCGCATGCTGTACGAGCTGAAGGAAGGGCTACAGTTAATTTGACGATTAAACTCGAGAGTTTGACTCGTGTTGATGAGATGGGCAATAGAGTTTTGTATCCGGGAGAGTATACATTCTTCGTTGATGTTGATAGGAAGGCTACGTTCCAAATCAGCCTTACTGGGAGCTTGGAAATAGTGGAAGATTTCCCCCAACGATCGTAGTGGGGATGACGGAAGCTGTGCAACCATATTGATAATTTACTTCTGCTTAAAAATAGTGGGAAAGAGTTCATAGCTGAAGAACCATAGGTAGGAGGAAAGAATTAAAGGTTCCTGGTACTTTGGTATGCTATTCAGTCCTAGTGACACATTTTCAAACACTCGATCAGAAAATGGTAGTGAGAATTGTTTCAGCAAGATTGTCGATAAACTTTTTTGAGGCAACTTGCTAAGATCTGACAAGTAGCAGCAATACAGAGATTGTTGTCTGATATGCGAGGACGCGGCATGTAAGGCAGTATAAATTGTGAGATATTCATCTGGAAAGATAAAATTCGATATAAGAACAGGAAAAGCAGCTTGCACAAGGGATTTTCGACCCCCTTGAGATCTCTCGGAAGAATAGTCTTAGATTTGTTTCAGGAGTCGTATTGGCCTGATAAGACATGCGTCTAGAAAATTGCAAGAGCCTGTAAAACAGCAAAGCTCGTGCTTCTGAAAGTTTTAGATGCGAAAGTTCTGGCAGGCTTTACAGAATCGTGGATACCCTTCCCATTGACATCGTTGTTGATACCTTGAGCTGGGGTAGATCCTTCCACGTTTCAATGGATTGTGCGTCTGCACCTCTTGTGTCGCTGATCCTGACAAAGGACCGAAACACATCACTAGTCCCATTGATGAGCCAGATATTTTGATGCATCTCAGCCACTGACTTGGTCTCCTCCTAGGCTCCCCTTAGAAAGCATGTTTATGCTGAAGTCAATAATTTTAGAACGGTGCTTCCGACATTTACCCTTTGCATCGATTTCTTTTGTCGCAGTAAGTTTGACGCTAGCCTTCGCGAGCATAACATGGGTAGAATCCACTGAACGCGTATTTCTTGTCATTTGACTTGGACCCCTTCCATAGGGTTATTTTACATGATTTTTTTTCTGGCAACGGCGCAAAATGTCGAAACATTCTGTCGCAGGCCTGCCATCTCGGCGAACTGGGCTAATTAGCCATGTGAGGATCTATCGCATCTTCCGGTCGAAACAAAACCAACAGCTCACTAGAAAGCTTGTTCTGTATCAAACGAGCCACCAGCTCTTGATAGTGCTGAGTTGCAGCCACCTCCGGATTCTCCACACTCATTCCGGCAGACTTCGGCCCTTCTTTGTTTCCCCAGCCGGGCGCTTGACCGAAAGAGGATCCTTGGGAACTTCTGAATGTCGTCAAGTAAAATGCTTTGAAAACTTTATGAAATACAACAACTAGACGATAAGCTGGAAAATGACGAATAATAAGAGTAGAAAGTCAGGTGTGCCATCTATCTGAAGCGCAAAGTATGTAAATCAAGGGAATAAAGCTTGAAGGCAGATATACAGCAAATGAGGCAGATGGATGGGGGATTAAAGTGAGCCGCTGCGGCAGGTGTGGGGTGGAAATTCTTTCTTCTGATTTGTTGACCAGAACATGGGAAAGTTGCTCTAAGTGAGGTAGATTGGTGCTTCATGCATATACTCCATCCCATTGCTGGCCCGCTCACCGCTTGGGATTCTAGTGTAAAGGAGGAGAGAATGATTGTAGGCTGAAGGTTGAAGATTCCCGAAGGAACATTGAGTGATCCAAGTTCAAATTGAATTTTGGACCGAGAGGTGACACGAACAAGCGTGACATGAGCTGAGTAAGCCGAAGAACCAATCATGTTGTGACAAAGCAACTGGGCCATAGAAACGTCATGGAAGGCACGAAGAAGAAATTGTAGCATCGCCTTTCATGCCCCAAACAGGGAAGGTCCCGGCTCCAGACTGCCCAGCCAAACCGGTTCTGGCAGTTGTCCCATCGAAGGCTGGTGATTGGTTCGATCAAACGAGGTGAATCGGGGAAAGATCGGACGGAGACAGAATCATTTTTCATCTGCTTTGACATTATTAGCAGAAGTGAGGAAAACGAAAAGGGGGGGAGGAGGGGGTTGCATCGTAGGAGGCCAAATGGATGGAGCAGGTGGAGAGGTAAAAGGAGAGTCGAAGATGAAGTAGAAAGAAGAAGAGGAAGAAGAAGAAGAAGAATAAAAGGTAGAAGATGACGGGTGATGGAGCTTGGTGAGCCTTCGTTGATGGGAGGAGCCGTAATGCCCGTAATGATGATACAAAAGGTGCTGAATCCAGCAGTTCCTCAAACTACTGCCCTGTATTGATGAAGCTGTGTGGCTGGCGTTGGTAATTGCTGACTCGCATGAATGATGCTGAATTGATTTGCCCAGCAGCATCCAACGCGACACCACAGTGACCAAAACGCTGATTCAGCCCCTGGCTTCAGGTCTCATACGGTAACTCGGCGTCGGTGATGCCTGGGGATGGCCCCAAACCAAAATCAACCTCATCTCTCATGGGCGGACCTCCTGAAAACTGAGCAAGCAAGCAATCCACGGCATGGTTGGCGCAGCCGTTGTCGATGGGAAACAGGATTTGTGTGGAGGATGCAAACTCAAAATGCAAAAAGGCAAAACGAGGGTATTGATGGGATGATGGATGGACAGACAGATGTAGTATCAATCAATCAATCAATCAATCAATCAATCAATCAACATCCAAGTGTGAATGCAAAAAGACTCTGATGCTAAGGAAGATGATTCTTCTGGGAAGTAAATCATCATCACTATTAGTATTATATTACTGTAAATATTGGAAATAATTCCACAATTCAATGTTGCTGCTGCGGCTGACAAGAGCACATTGTCATTTGTTGTTACGTTAAACTTACTGTCATTTAGTCGTTGTGCATACCCCGCTTTTACCGCAAAAGTCGTAGTTTTTATTTAGTAACATATAATTTTCAATAAGCAGCACACTAATAAAACTTATAATTTGTATTATTTTTAATATATAAAATATTTATTATTATAAATTAATATTCAAGTATTAATTTTTATAAGTTTTATTTAATGTTAAAATATAAAAAAATTCAAATTTTAAAAATTACACTAAAAACAAGCGAAAAAACCACAACAAAATAAAACGTTTATTTAAAACTTTAATAAAACAATAATAATTTAATTTAAAAATTATAAATTTATTTATTAAATTAATTTTATTATTTAAGTTTAAATAAAAAAAGTCTCATTAGTATATCATTTATTAAAAATTATATATTACTGAATAAAAACTATGACTTTTGCGGTAAAAGCGGGGTATGCACAACAACTAAATGACAGTAATTGTACTTACCAAGTTCTTAGTGGTGTTTGGCCCCAAGAAAAGTGGTGAAGCGTGTGCCCTTGACTTACCTTATTATTATTATTAAAAAAAGTAATCCACCCGCCCTGCGCTCCACTTGGCTTCGATTTTTCCCTTTCCCTCCTTGCAAATCGAAACAAATCATTCCATCCCCCCCGTCTTCCGTCTCCTCCACCCATCATTGTACACACGAAAAAAAAGGGAAGACGCAGAAATCAAGTGTGGTATATCCTCATATTAACTCATCGTTATCCTCCTCCGCAACAACTCTGCTGTCCTTTCGTGTTCCTGCAGTCTCGAGGTCCCATCGCCACCTTGCCAACTCGCCAATAATACCCCATCCAATAGTACCGCCGAAGCCTTCTCTCTTGTTCCTCGCCCCCCCGCATTCTATAATCACCTCTCTTCCCCAGACCTTCAGAAGGACCGAATAAAAACTCCAGTCCATCCAGTACTCCACGATTCGTGCCAGACTCGACCCCAACTACCACCCTGCGAATCAAGAACTTAAAGTTGGGGTACCACATACCACGTTCCAGTGTCCCCAATACAACAGGACCCGTTTGACGGTCCGCTTGGTGGATCGTTCAAGAGCTGGAACTTTGTAACCCATCTCTCGCCATGTCGACGTCGGTGAAAAGGGCTTGCGACGCCTGCCATCGTCGCAAAGTGAAATGCGATGGCATCAACCCGTGTCGTAATTGTTCATCGGCCCAGTTATCATGTACCTACCACGCCATCCCCCAGAAGAAAGGGCCTAAGGGGTCGCGAGCGAAGGTCATCAGCGAGCTGAGGGAAACACAGCGACAAACAACTCTATCTTCCAAGGTTGCCAACCGAATAAACGGTGTTCATAGTCCGCCATGCAGTCCGACACTGTCACCCACACCAGGCCTTCTTACTACCGAGATGATGAAGGATTGCATCGAGTTTTTCTTCGCGAACATGTATCCTACCTTACCCATCCTACACCGTGGAAGGATAGAGTATCAAGCGTTAAACGCAGAAACAAATGTCGATAATTATTGTCTCTTGACATCGCTCTGCGCCTTTATGATGATACAGCCAGGTATGACCATTCCGGGTGATCCCATGGGACTAGACAATCATCCAGGAGCAAATCTTGTATCCGGAAATTTGTTGATGGAAGAGACGCTAAGAGTGCGAAAGAGCTATGACTATCTGGAAGCACCTACGATCAATAGCTTGGTTACTAGCTTCTTCCTGTTTGGCTGTTACTTTGGACTCGAATTGCACAACAAGGCATGGTTCCACTTACGGGAAGCGACTACTTTGGCCCATATCCTCGGGATGCAGAGGGAAGAGACCTATATGGAATTCGACACAGTTGATGCGGCAAGGAGAAGGAGGCTGTATTGGCTATTGTTCGTGACGGAAAGGTAAGGATGATTTCTAACTACTCATCACAGGTACTGACATTGATTTAGGGCGTATGCCCTTCAACGACATCGCCCACTATCCTTACAAGCAACTATTAATCTACCGACTGAACACGATGATCCTTCAGACACTCAAGCTCATCACTTGAATGGATTTATACAGCTGGTTAACCTTTTCCGTCCCTTCGACGATCAATTCGTTGCACTCTGGAACAAGACGCGCTCGGATTGCTCAACTAGCTATCTCGCCGCTCTTCAACAGCAACTCACTGACGCCTTACCCGCGTACCTTAGTAATACGACAGAAAACCAGACGGCAGATTTAAGAACGAGCCAACAATGGCTCAGGACCATGGTTTGGCAATTGAGCATACAAAATGGCTATTTGAGTTCTAGTCATGATGACCCTAGCATGACCTTCCATTATCCTGTTGAGATAGCACGAGATCTTGTCGCTATGACATCCCAATTCTCCCAGTCGAGCATGGAGGTCCACGGTATCGGATTGGTAAGCGTCCCAATTGTTTTTCATCCGTCTGTCACTAACCTTGACTAGATTGAGAAGTTGTTTGACGTCGCCTGCTCATTGACGGACGTATTGTCTTTGCTACCGGCGAGCCCGCAACCGTTCACTCTCGGTCCACGAGACCATCTCCATCAATTCATGACGCTTTTATCAATCCTTCGCAATGGTGACAACCGATTCTTGCCACTTCTGCTCTCGAAGGTTCACGAAGTTCTTCCTACGCTTACAAATCCAATGTTACAGACTGTTCCTGACAATGCTCCGGCTATGTGTGAGGTCGACATCTTCGAAGGATTTGGTCCCATCATGGGTGGCCCCATACCATCAAACTACGGCACTGTACCTCACACTATGTCGACCAGCATAAATTCAGGGTCTGATAGTTTCAAGATAACAGGCAACGTCGAATTCAAGTTGGAGAATCCTGCATTACAATATGACAAGAGAGTCGAAGAACTAAGTTCACCATCTCACGGTCCAGAAAGCGGCGATAGCAGCCCATTTGCAAGCCCGCCGGTTCTCGGCTCTCAAATGGAGTTCCCCGGGTTAGGCCAATACGCCTTCAACGACCTGAATGGACACGGGTCAAGCAATGGTCATAATCTTCCATCAACCAATATCGGAAGCTTTGTGGAGAATCTTCCAAACTTCAAGAGAGAGTTTGAGGGAAGCCTGGGTCTCATTAGCGTTCCAAGTTCCAGTATGAACCAAATGCGGAGGCCGCCTTTACGACAGAACTCCTCATCAAGCTACGGCATACAACAGCAGATGCCACCAAGGAGTATACCAGAATACCATGCACTGCAAAGGGCAAACAGCAATGGTCAAGAGATGGGCCTGACTGGGGATCATAATCGAGCGAGCGAAATGCCATTCCGATGACGGAAGTCAGGGCCATTGAAGGACAGCATCATTATCAGAGGCAAGAGCTGAGGTCGCCACCAACCAGGAGCGTATGTCGATTCGAGAAGGCAAGAGATATTTCTCATTGAGAACAGGGTCCTTGTCAAGTACAACAGTATATGTTATGATTTGGAAGTATTCAAACAGGAGAAGGGGCATATCAGGTTATGCCTCGATGCATACAATGCATAACAGAATGAATGGAAAAGAAAGGGAGTAAAAGGAATAAGGATGGTGAAATGTCGGCGTTTTGGTACAGCATATATATCCTGTTTTGGGCTTGACTGATGAACATCTGGCGATATAAATTATTTAGGTACAAGCTATAGTTCTGGTATATAGCTTATATAAATGAATTGAAATGAAAACTTAATTTTAAAGGCTTAGTGGCGAAACACGATATATAAGAATGGCTTTTATCCATTTTTAATTGAGCTGTACGTGTTCTCATTCTGATACACTCCATTCCTAACCCAAAATGCCTCATCATGTTGGCGCAACTTCCCAAATTGCCTCCTGCTTTCCTAACTATGCCTCTTCACTTTCGTCACAGCATCCTTTTCCCACGCATACCACATCACACAAGCAATGACGGAGGTGGTCCTGAGACAGAAGTACTTTCAGCGCTCGAAATTACCCTTCACTTCCGGAGCGTTCGCTCACCATCTCCCAATCTACCGCTCACGCATGCGAATAACCCCCCCCCCCCCTCGGCCTTCTTCTACTGTTCCTCTCCCCAGCCGTCCACGGGCATACGTCCCCGGCACAAAAATGGCATTTCCTTCCTGCCCCCCTTCCGGCGGCCGGTGCCTCGCGGCAAGCCGACGACGGGCAAGAAAGCGGCGGTCACGGCGCCGTCCGCCCGCCCAAGCACCGCGCGAACGGGCTCCGAGGCCGACGACCACAGCCCGGGGCGTGTTCCCACCGCAGGTTGCTCAAGCGCCCGCGCGACTCATCCCCGAGGCGTCCACCAACATCACGCGCGGTGCCCGCGCCGCCGCAGCACCTGAAGGCCATACTCCTGCATAACCTACGCAATAGCATCTCCCTCTCCCTCCCGCAGACCCAGGCCCAGGCCCAGAACAAGAACGGCCCTCGGAATCAGAGCCGGCAACCCGAGCGCGAGACCTTTCGAAGGACGACGGCGGACGGGGCGGCGCGGCAGGAGGCGGCGGCGGGGTGGCAGCGGAGATGGAAATGCGTGTTTTGCTGCGGCGGAGAAGACGACGGATATCGGGTAGCGCGTTCCGCTGTTCCCAGGTCGTGGATGAGAGGGTCCGTTTAGAAGAGTGATATTGTCGATGCTAAAGCTGCAACTCACAATATCTGCTGGAGGACGCAAGAAGGGTAAATTATGCAGGAAGAAGGGGGACGAGAAATCTAGGGGCATTCCCGATCTATATGGGATACATCTTGAGCACCTCTTTTAGGCAAGTCTTGGGGAGTTTGCAAAGCTTGTCTTGATCAAATCTAATCATCCAAACAATGGCCTCAATTTATTCAAGTTTGTTCATATTTCATTTGCGCACATGAGTCTCCTACTTAGTCGTATCAATTGAAAGGAGACACGTAACAGCGTTCATTTAGTTCCGCGATATATTCACGAGAATGCACTGTGCAAATGATTCTAGTCCAAGCCATGGAACAATGTGTAAATTACTTCCATTTCTCTACGAAAGAAAACAGCAACCAGCAGGGCCTCAGCGACGCTCTGAACGAAATAAGAACAATAAAGCCTGTCTACCACAAAGGAAACGCAACACTGGGCACAATATTCCTCCTCTAACTTATGTTTGGGACCAAAAGAGACCAAGTACAGGTCAACTCATTCTGCTACAACAGAACCTAATTCTACGCTTCGCGCTTCTGAACCTCCGCGCCTCTCTTGTGGTAAGTAGGAGCTGGTGGAAATGGCCACGGCGGAAATGTTGGAATTGGAGGCCAGATAGGGCCTGGTTTCTTGGTGGTCACTGGGGGTGGAAGCGGTGGTAGCGTGGGCACCGAATATCCAGGTGGCTGAGGGGTTGGGACCTTCGTAGCTGTTGGCTTGGTATTCGTTAAACCACCTGCACTAGAAGTAGGGGCTACGGGAGAGATGTACACTGGGGGCGTATACACTGGTGGTACAGCGGTTGAGATGTATGTTGTGGGTTTGGTATTAGTAAGTCCGCTAGCACTGGAGGTTGGAACATTCGGAGGGGTATATACTGGCGAGAAGATTGTAGGCGTTGTTGGTTTGGTGCTGATCAATCCACCTGCGCTTGAAGTTGGAAGGTTGGGTGGCTCATAGCCTGGGATAGACAACGTAGGTAAATTCGTGGGCTGAGTGTTAGTCAATCCGCCTCCACTAGACGTAGGGATGACTGTCGAGACTGCCGGAGGAAGGGTTAGGATTGAGACCGTGGGAATGTATGGCGTGGTAGGCTTAGTATTGATCAAGCCTCCTCCTGTTTGTGTAGGTATGGTGACCAGAGTTGTAGGAATTGGGGGTAGATACGGCGGAAGTGTTGGAGGACTGGGCAGCACATACGTGGTAGAGACTGAGGTTGGCTTGGTATTAGTCAATCCGCCTTGAGATGACGTAGGAATCGGGTCCGAGACAGGTGGAGTGAGTGTAGGTTTTTGTCCTGAGAGTGCATGAGTATTACTTAGGCAGTATGAAAATATCTCTCATTGTTCTAAAGAGTACTATCACGTACCGCAGATGGCATTGAAAGCCACGCCAGATACAAATGAAACATCAGCAGGAGGAGGTATGAGAATTGGAGGCGTAATGATTGCATTGTACTGGAGACATTTCCAATTCTTTCCAGTGGTATTATAAGCCACATACCAACTGCTGCAGCCGGTTTTACACTGGAATTGGCACTTGAATTCGGCGTATGTTTGGTACTCAGATCCGAAGTAGAACTCCTAAAAGTAAGTTAGTATGGCATAATGTACCACGAAACAACACATTCCCTTGCAGATATTGAGCATGACTGCGTAAAGTGGTATCAGGAGACAAATGGGAAGGAAATACATACCTCAGATCCGATCAAATGCTTGCCACTACCAATCTCCCAGTCGAGATCAGGAAGGTAGTTAGATAGATATGGAGTAGGCTGGACAGGCCGATAGGTGATCGTGTAACTACCTGTGGTAATTGGCGTTCCCGCTACGCAAGTTGGAATACAGACGTAGGCTGGCGTAGCTGTGGTGGTTATGCGTTGAGTGGAAGTGGTGACATACGACACTGTCGAAACATGCAAGGATGTGAGCACAATGACAGAAGCGGGTGGTGCGGTGCAGCCATTCCCAGTATCAACAGGCTTAGTGCTGGTAAGGCCACCACCACCGGCAGTCGAAGTTGGCACAAGTGTTTCTGGAGGAGGATAAACTGTTGGGATGGGCGGGATTCCGTATCCGCCGACGATGGTAGGAAGAGCAGCTTTTGCTACGATTGGTGAAAGGAGAGAGGAGAAAGTAACGAGTGTGAAGGTCAACAAGTGAATCCGTGCCATGATGGTAGCAGTGGCAGATATGTCTCAGTCTGATATACAGAACACAGGCAGTAAGGATTTTAGGCAGATTAGGTTGGAGAAAGTAAGTTGAAGGATGACGAGGAATTGGGAAGGGAAGGGATCTTTATCTAACATGGCCATGACACTAGTCTAAGGACATTTGTCACCAGGAAGGCATTCGGCGCGTGCTTGCTGTATGAAACCCAATCTTGGAAATATAAATGAAATGGAGAAGGCACGTTGTACATGGCAGACATGCCGGGGCACAGCAGCTTCCCACGCCCAAGCCCAAAGGTTTGGATTCTTGTAATGCGCATCATATGGCAGACACAAAAAATTCCTTCCATACTTTTATTGTCCCCCTAAAATCAGCCTCTTTCATTCAATCACGAAGGACTTCATATCAATTTGGAGGCGTCAATACGGTTCCTTGTCGGGGGTCACAAAGACTTCTTTGGTAACACGCGGGCACATGTACTTCATGGCGCTGGCTAATATAATTCAGAGGAGACACAAGATCATGTTATGTAAAATTTTAATTCATTGCTATGCCTTTCTTCCGTGCTAGTCTGTCTTAACGCGGTGTTATCACAAGTACATTTTTAGAATTATGACGCCGTGGCACGACCAAGCAAAAAATAGAAGAAAGTCTGCTTTATGCACCATGAAATCCCAACCGATTAAACTCCGCATGATTCCCGCTGTAACAAAAATGATGCGTTTAATCAACTTCCTCCATGGCACTCTCGGCAGGCGCATCATCATCAGCCTCCTCAGCGGCCGCCTCCTCGGCAGTCTCTGGTTCCTCGTCAACATTCAGGCCAAGGGATACAAGCTTGTGAATGCGCTCGGCGAATCCAGCTGGCTCCTCGATGGTGAAACCTGACACAAGCAGGGAGGTCTCGAAGAGAAGCTGGGTGATGGACTTAACGGTACGATCGTTCTCGCCATCGTCCTCAACCTTCTTCTTGAGCTCCTTGATAATCGGAGAGCGGGGTGAGATCTCGAATGTCTTCTTGGAAGACATGTATGAGCTCATCGAAGTATCACGGAGGGCTTGAGCCTTCATGATACGCTCCATGTTGGCAGACCAACCGAATTGGCCAGTACGAATAGCGCAGGGAGCACCGACCAACTTGTGGCTGACAACAACTTTCTCGACCTTGTCGCCCAATACGTTCTTAAGAGCCTTGGCGAGACTCTCATACTCCTTCTCCTCCGTCTCACGGACCGTCTTCTCCTCATCAGTCTCCTCAAGTTCAAAGTCCTTGGTGATATCGACAAGCTTCTTGCCCTCAAACTCCTTGAGCTGAGTCATGGCATACTCATCAATGGGATCAACCAAGAAGAGAACCTCGAAGTTCTTCTCCTTAAGAGAGTCGAGGAAAGGTGACTTTTGAACGGCCTTGAGCGATTCACCAGTAATATAGTACAAGTTCTTCTGGTGCTCAGGCATACGAGTGATGTAGTCAGTGAGGGAAGTAAGGTCATCGCCAGCCTTGGTGGAGTTGAAACGGAGGAGCTTGGCGAGAGCAGCACGGTTTTGAGAATCCTCGTGGATACCGAGCTTAATATTCTTGCTGAAAGCAGTGTAGAACTTGTCGAATTGCTCCTTGTCCTCAGCGATCTCGGTAAAGAGCTCAAGAACCTTCTTGACGATATTCTTCTTGATAACCTTCATGATCTTGTTTTGTTGGAGAGTCTCACGAGACAAGTTCAATGGAAGATCCTCAGAGTCAACAACACCCTTGACGAAGCTCAACCACTCAGGAATGAGATCGGTAGCATCATCAGTGATGAAAACACGGCGGACGTACAACTTGATGTTGTTCTTGGTCTTCTTTGTCTCGAAGAGGTCGAAAGGAGCACGCTTAGGAACGAAGAGAATAGCTCGGAACTCAAGCTGACCCTCAACTGAGAAATGCTTGACGGCCAAGTGGTCCTCCCAGTCGTTGGAGAGAGACTTGTAGAAAGAGCCATATTCCTCAGCAGTGATGTCGGTGGGGTTACGGGTCCAAATTGGCTTTTGCTTGTTGAGCTCCTCTTCCTCAATCTTGGTCTCCTTGACCTTCTTGGTCTTTGGCTTCTTCTCCTCTTCATCATCATCAACTTCCTCGATCTTAGCCTTCTTCTCATCATCCTCATCATCCTTGGTCTCAGCTTCCTCGTCTGGGACTTCGGTCTCTGTCTCCTTAGTGACGTGGAGATAGATTGGGTATGAAATGAACTCAGAGTGCTTCTTAATGACCTCCTTGATCTTGGCCTCGTTCAAGTAGTCCAGTTGCTCATCCTTCAAATGAAGAATGATCTTTGTACCACGGCCGATATCCTCACCATCGGTATCTGGTGCAATGGTGAAGGTTCCACCAGCGCTAGACTCCCAAATATATTGCTCGTCATCATTGTTCTTCGAGACGACTGTGACACGGTCTGCGACAAGGTATGCGGAATAGAAACCAACACCAAATTGACCAATCATGGAAATATCAGCGCCTGCAGAGAGGGCCTCCATAAATTGCTTGGTGCCAGATCGTGCAATCGTACCCAGGTTATTGACAAGGTCCTGATATCGATTAGCAGCTTTCAAACATGTTTTGCGTAGAGCGTTTACTTACAGCCTTTGTCATACCAATACCGGTATCCTTAATTGTGAGGGTCTTGTTCTCCTTGTCTGGAATGATGTCGATACGGAGATCCTTGCCAGTCTCAAGCTTACTTGAGTCTGAGAGAGCCTCATATCTAATCTTGTCTAGAGCATCAGAACAGTTGGAAACAAGTTCTCGGAGGAAGATTTCCTTGTTGGAGTAGACTGTGTTAATGATGAGGGAAAGAAGCTGAGAGATTTCAGCCTGGAACTCGAAGGTTTCTCCAGCCATAGTTGCGATTATTTAGGATCTGTGAAGATTGAATATTAGCAGATGGAATTGGAGATGGACTAAAGCTTCTGCAAACTTGCTGCAAGGCGTGAATGATGGTGAGGGTAAATTGAGGTAGGAGTAGAGCTCCAATGCGATCAGGCTGACGGCAAAACAAAGCTTTAGGCAAACCTTCTACTTAAGAAGTTGATGCTATATGGTGAAAGATGATTACTTACTTTGAGATGATTATAGAGATGTGTTGTGATGGGGCCTCGAATCACAATGAGAGGGGTATTGGGTATCTTTTTGGGTTTGTTTAGAAGTGTGAGAAGGAGGGAGAGGAGGAGAGTTTTTTGTAGTCGCTCTTGAAGAAGTTTCCACAACCTTCTACCTGCAACTGCTGGGTCCACATTTATTTGCTTGGCTCAGGCGGCCAATCAGATGCTGGCTAGACTTAGTGCCGCAAGGCTGCGCTGCCACAACAACCACATCCACAACAACATGGTGAATTAAAATACTTCATTATAACAACATTTCTACTCTATTTTATTTCTTCTAAAAGTGCTCATAGTTCCAAAAAAAATTATTCGAGAGTATAGTTGTGTTGCGTATATGGCTCTCTAAATTCACTTGCATCCTTCCTAAGCTGTCACTCTTTTTCCAACAATATCCAAAAATCACTTGTTGCTTCTCCTTCTACATACTTCGATGGTTTTCTTATCAGCGACTTTTTTCGGTGAGAAGGATCACGCCACGCATAGGAAGGCTGAGCCCATAGTGGAAGAATTTTTGACACATTATACGCCGTGCAGCATTTTAGCACAGGCACCCTAGGAAGGCTGAGCCCATTGTGTAAGAATTAATTTCTGATACATTGTACAGCACCAGTGAACCGTGGAATAGCCAACATTGTTCATTCAGTTGGTTGACGATTCTAATGACGCCCAATCAGTTAGTGTTTGAATATTGTTCTTTCATTGTTTCATTTAGCTTTTTTTTCATAAACATGTTGTCCAACTAGTTCTAAATTTGCACAATGCTGGCAGGCCAATTATTGACCCAGTTAAATGTTGTTGGGGGGGGGGGGGATGCCAAGGTGTCAGGCTACTTATCCCATAATCTCCATGATATAAAATGTAAGGTACAATAATAATAGTGAGTTTTTGTTATAATGTGATGGCAATTCCACTTTTTTAGTCGTAATTTGTCTCAATTCAGCTATTTGAAGTGAGGGTTTGTTGATGAAATGTTGGTTGCAAGTTTTAAGAACATACAATATGCACACTTTAATGATTCCCATCGTAATTAAGCAGCAAGTCGTGTTCCTATCTGCCCTGACATTCTTAGGACCTTTAGATATCAGAGATTTTAGCCGTCTAACTTTGCAACAAGGATCAGAACTATGCTAGCTGAGGATTGGACGTATCTCATCGGATTAGTACTGATAGATAACGATTTGATTTCCCACCACGCCAGCCAATCTTTAGACGATAGCGGATAATGCGAGGAATGATAGCGAGGACACGCCGAAAGAAGACCAGGCCTTATATCTGACTTCTATGAAGCACTTAGCCGTATGCCAAAATGTTCAAGCCTAACTTACCGCGAGCAAGCTGTAAGTCAACAAAAGTTTCTCATCCTCAGTCAAAGAACCTCTAGGAAGCGTTATGATGTTCTTCAATGATATCTGAAATTCACAAGACGCTGCTGATCACGGTCTTAGTCGCACGATCATGCCCAGCGATTCTCCTAATTCATCATCTTCAACTCTGCTTGAGTTGGTATCATAATGGATCTTACTTAGCTCTGAAAGATATCTTCAAGTAATGAATAAATGCTGGGAGCAAAGGTCTTGCTAGAGGTGTGTTAATAATATCTCCGAGGATAGCCCTATCGACACTAACGCGACTTTCTATACTAATGATCTATGATTCAATGTGTTGTTTGTAGCTACGTCCGATTGTTGGTTATCTATCTTTGTTAGGTGAAGCATTCAATCGAAGGTAACTCCGCTTTTGCGAATTGTAAGTATATATGCATAGGCAGGAGGATTCTCAGCTGTATTCGACAGGCTAAAAAATTCGTCATTCATCGTAAACAATCCTTGTTGTTGAAACGGACCCGGAATACGATTTTTTTCCCAGCGAGGTTGCTAGTAAATATTGCACCTCTGCTAACAAACATATGCTTTAGGGTGGAAGTCATTCAATACCCTCAGTTTGGTTTTTAACATATTTATACTCAACCCTTTTACACCAGCAACAAAAATCTCTGTAGTGGCGCCGAAAACAAATTCAGGTTCATCACAGCTATGCATTCCTCAAACCCCTACCCTTGTAATTAAGTTAAAAAGACCTGCCCCAAAGCAGGATATGAAGGCAGGAAACAAGAAACCCTAAACTCTGCAGCTAAATATGTATTCAAAGCTCAAAGCAGAAACAGCCATCCTCTTCCGGCCACAGGAAGAACACGTTATTTTCCAAAGCCTTATGCCAAGGGCCATATTCTGTGTCAGCACCTTGACGATCCATGCTTCGCCAAATCAGCTTATTCCTGCTGCAAGATCGTACCGTGCATTCTATCATGCTTACCCGCACTGGGTTGCATATCACTATTAGTGGCGCAAACATCAGAATATAGTAAGAGCACTTCCGACTTCTACAATGGGTTCTTCGAGAAAGCGATATAAGGCTTGCAACAAGCGTCCCAGGCTACAATGCCTACAACTCTCCGGCCAGGGCGTCTAGAATCTGACTTTTATAGATCTTAATTTGGGTTTTTATCATTATTTTCTGTATTACAATGTCAATCGGCTTGAAGAAACCCCGTACTTCTCAACTATATCTATGTCTATTTCTTAGAATACATGCCCCATTTCCTTTGGCGACTCCAGGAGGAGCAAAGTGCCGTTCTCTGTATGTATATTGTGCTGACTAAGCTACCTGGCACATGACCTCTCCATAATAATTATGGATCCTACTCTGATATGAACTCATATATCGTCCTCACAACTGAATAAAACGGTGGCTAGATTGCAGAAACATACCGAAAATATGTCAATATACGCAGCAGAGTCAGAGCGGCTGTGGTTGCAGCTTCTCAATCTAGACGATCATCTGGAGGACTACCACGTTATCATGTCCCACCCAGAGTGTCTCATGTGGTCGTGAGTCTTAGAATTACAGATTTATTCTCTCCCCCAATATGCTCCTCGCGCATAAATATTATTTCTTGATACTAAACCACACTCCGCAGCCGAAAACAACCACACACATCCTATTCCGAAACCGCTGACCTCATCCTACAAACAACACCAACAGACCAAGATCCGTGGCGAAAAGTCTATGCCATTCTACTTCGCCCAGAATCCTCACACCCACCGACGCACCCGGCACCAAATCCACCACATGAAAGCCCAAGGCCAAAAATGATAGGCGTTGTTGGCACCCCGCGGCAACAAGAACTCGCATACAAAATCCACCCCGCCTACTGGGGGAAGGGATACATGTCCGAAGCGCTCTCCAAATTTCTTGAACTATATTGGGCTCTCGATGGTCTGCAGCTGTGTCTTTTTAGCTCCCCTTATAATAACCCGGTCTAATAAACAGGCAGGGGATGTCGGCGACCCCGTGATCCGCGCGTTCGCCGATCCAGAGAACCTCGCCAGCACGCGAGTCCTGCAAAAAGCGGGATTCGCGAAAGGATACCTTTTGGCGGCTCAATATGTGCGCGGCGTGAACCTGGAGAGTGGGAAGAGGAGCTCGCTGCAGGGGTTTTATATGGGGCGGCCGGGCTTGCAGAAGCTGGCGGATGAGAAGGAGGGCATGAGGAATTTTCGGAAGAGAGAATTGAATGAGAACGAGGAGAAGCATGAGCTGCTGAAGGAATCTGTTAAGGCTATGCTTCGGAACTAGACGAATGTTTGGGGTTTGGGGCTTGGGGCCTGCTGCTGTGGTCATGAGTGAGATAGGACGGATTCGAATACTTAGAAGGGAAATTTCTTACGTAGTCTCTTGGTGACAGGAGAGAATTAGTCTGGTATGAAACAGACTATTCATGGCATCTCACGAGGTATATTCCTCTAATTCCATACAAGAACGTTGTTGCTGCCGAACTATAGAAATGCCCCATATAGATCTATTCGATCAAATTTACACCAATCAGATCAACCAATTCGGTCGCTTAGCTCAGTTGGTTAGAGCGTGGTGCTAATAACGCCAAGGCCGCGAGTTCGACCCTCGTAGTGACCAATTAAATTGCTTTTGAGATGCATTTTATATGTTGTTTTGATGCTGATATATTTGTGGTTTTGATATACTCTCTGCAGGCCGTTGCCGATACTGGATGACAGGAGCGTGCCTTCCTCAGCGGAAATTTTTTAGCGAGCCCCTAAACGCAGGTCTTGGCATCCTTAAATGGAAGGAATGCTGGGGGTGATATATAGGCGGGTCAAATGAACATCCACCTGATATTAAAGATACATGTACAAATTATATTATTGACCCTTGTAATACTACGTTTTATTTATTGACTTTTATGACCGAAACCTCCAAAATCTCAGTGGACTAGCGCCGCAACTTTTCTGCATTCGTGGCACGACTTGTAGCAACGGTTTGTCTGGCGATAAAGAGCTTCCTTCCATAACGGTTCGGGTATTTGGTGATACCCTTGAGACACTGAGAAGGCTCGTAACAATTGATAAAACATGCTTAGAGAACATCGTTCAGCTGTCAATTGAAGATCTCGTGCTTTCAGTTGGCTCATGGTTATATTATTGCAATCGCAGGCTCCAATGTCTGTGCTTGAGTCATTCCGCGATTTCGGTTCCCAGGGTTTGGGTTTAGGTCCCCTGGCTCAAGAGGGAAGGTGGCCGTAGATAGATTCAGCGTTGAAAGGTGGGATTTCTGGATAAGGAGGCTTCGTGAACTGAGTCAGTGCGACAGTCTGCCATGGCATCTGCACTTCTGGTTTCGATGGACATGGACGATTACCGCCCGTTTATTGTAGAATTTGCGCATACTATTGATATTGTCACTTGCTTCTTTTCTCCGCCTGGCTCGAGAATAACTCATCAGTATTTGCTGGCAAGAAATACGCGGAGATTAGTGCTTAGTATATCGTTGATAACCCAAATCAAGAATATAACGGCCATTCTTCACTACTTCTCTAGACGCCGAGGTTCAGACGCCACTCTGGCTAACTGCCGAATGTGAGCACGAGGTTATATTCAAGCTGCTACACTCCTCGGATAGTAGAATGCTACTCTGAAATATGGCAGTTAAGATCAAGAGTCTATGAAATAACAGAAAAGTATCTATACATTTTCTTGTATTTTTGTTAGGAGTTCAGCAATCGCAAAAGTTAACTGAAAGACATTGCGGCGAGAAAACGGCAAATTATTCATGAAAGATTCATCTCGTAAATTTAACCAATACTTGGTCGTTGGCGCTTATTATTTCTAATGCCGTGGTGACTCATTTATTTAAATTTAATAAATAACCGCTAATTATTTTGACTTAGGGCCTGCTTTACACTTGGGGGTTTCACCCTCAGAAGACGTGGTCTTGTTGTGGACTGCAAGGCGCTATTTTCTGTAAATGCCCGCAAGTTCTGCTAAGTAATCTTAAAATAGCCCTGGGTTTCCTCATTCTAGGAGGGCTTTGGCACTAGTAGAAATCCGAGGATTCTAAAAATTATGACGTTCCTAGCTTTTCCGGGCTAGCGGGATAGTCATGATGAGGGCCACGTCTCAGGTCTCCATACTTTTATAAATTTTGCATAGTTCTCTGAACTCGGTGCTCGTGGACATAGCTAGAGAACAAGAAAATAACATTCACGTTTGGGATTAGATAGAGGGTGGGAAGATGTGATAGTTTTCAAATCTAGAGTAGGTTGTAGCAAAAATATGATTGGGTAGAGAAGTGAACGCGGGACGTGTTAAAGAGCCGTGATCTTCCTTTCCTGTCTTGCCGCAAGCCCAGGCAAGACATTAGACACGCCATCCGAGGAATTAGCTTAGAGAGCCTTTCCAAGGGCACCAAGCATGACGGTGACACCTGGAGCAGTAGGTGGCAAGACGATCTGACCCACATTACCCTGCTGGATAACCTGGATCGAGCTCACACTCTGCTGGTAAGTGCTTGATGAACCAGCACCGAATCTGAATCCAAAAATGGATATGCCACCACCGACGTTCTTCTGCGCATTCTTGACAAAGGTGGATACGGAAGTCCATTGAGCAGCATCATTGAAACTGATAGTAATGCCGACTTGGTAGCCAATCAAGATCTTTTGAAGACGCACATTCCCTTTGAGGAAGTCTTTACCATTGGGAAGGAGCTTGGGGTAGAGAGTGCGGAAATCAGGGACATCCCTGAGTTATGGTTAGCTGTGATCAAAAATAGGGAAACAGAAGAGACGATTGAGCATACCAGAATCCACCATTGACGTTGAAGATCACGGGCGTGCCCTTCATGGTGAGAGTGATTGTGACCTTGCTGTTGAAAGCACTAGTGTACTCGGTGAAGGAGGTCTCGGACGAAGAAGAACTTGCTTTTGCGCTGAGGAACGAAAACAACCCAGCTGAGCCTTGCTTAACCGAGCTGGAGTGGCCAAGATAACTCCAATCGTTATACTTGTAATCAGTCATCGTCCACGAAACGGTTGTGGTAAGGCCGGATCCGCCAGTTCCATTGTACCATGCATCACAGACGTTCTGGAAGGCTATATGGAACGGTGTTAGCGCTATTAGAGTACACCCCGAGTAGTAAAGAAAATTGAGCGATATAAGAGTAGCAAGACATGCTGGGAAACATGTCTTCTAACTCACAAGTACATGGATGCGAGTGATTGCCTCCTGTATACTTACAGCCGCCGATTGAATATGCTGGCCTCCAAGTGGTACCGTCTGCAAGGCCAAGCTGTGGAGCGTTGAATGGGTCGAACTTGACATTATACTGCCCGGGGAATACAGGCATATTATAGCTATGACTGGTTAGAATTTCCTTTTATTTTCTTCTAGCGAGACCTACCCCGGAACATCCTGAAACATGTTTAGTGCGTTGAGCTGAATGTTGTTCACGTCGTCGGCTAGAATACTGGCAAGTGGTCCGTATATAGCTCGCTGATATGCCTGAAGGCTGGCTGCAGCATTCTTCATCGCATTTTGGTATGAAATGTACAATGCATCGTTCCGAGTAACCCACTGGGAGAAGGGCTGTTTGGTTGCTTGTGCTAAAGGATCATTTAACCAGCGGTTATAGGCGATTGCTTGTTCATTGAAGAAGTTGTTGGAAGCGGTGATGTAAGCATCTTGACGTTTCTGAATCTCTGCTAACTGAGCATCCGTGGGTGGGTCGACTCCAAGATCAACGGATGACACATAGCTAAGTGTCTGTCAGCAAAGTAACAATTGTATTAGGAAAACTCACATGTTCAGGTTTTGAATATAGCTGGGTCCGAAAGTATTAAGAAGAGGTTCATCAGGCTTTTGCAAGGCATTGGCGAATTGGAAGAGATCGTTGTTCTGAACAGCAAAAGGAACGGGACTGCCCCCACGAACAGCACTCGATGATGGAGGAGTGACATAGACATAGTCCACGCCTTTGACTAGGCCTTGACCTGCTGTCAAATAATCGGTAACGAAGTTGCCATAAGCACGCCAGGCTAAGAGAGTTGCATCGTTAGATGTAAGTTGACCAACGACTGCACGAAGGGACAGAAGTCGTAGGAGAATCGAAAACTTGAGCTGCATCTTGAGAACGTCTTAGACAATGATGAGAAAGCTGCTATGTCTATGCTTGGGAGATTCATTGTGAGAGACTCCTCTTCTTATACAAATTCTGGATCGGTGGCATCTCTAGGCCAAGAATACATGATATCTCTACATGCTCAGCTGAAGTGCAAGATGGTCTTAGAAAACAGCTCAGCGGAACAACAAAAAGCCATCTATTGCCTCTTTCAGGATGTTAAAGACAAGCTTCTTGAGCGATCCTACATCTGTATATTGTGGTTGGCGTGGTAGGGACTAACATTGCGGGTAAACTCAGGGATCAGCTCTGGTTGACTAACATATTGAAGTTACTTCTCATAGTCATGATCTTCCGTCTACAGATGAGCTCCAAACTTAATAAAAACGCCAGAAGTACTTCCCTAAAGGATTAGATGGGTCGAATCTAAAATGCACTCGTTCGGAGGTGGATAATCTGTAACGCAAGCCTCAAGCTATTGCAGGGTTGTATATAAAGAACTTTTAAGATTCAATCTCATGCTCTGGCGCCTTTACATCTCAGGGGTCTGTATCTTTAGGTAACACTAGATCCATACAACCTGGAATGACTACCACTACTACACGAACAACGGTGGTGGGCATTTGCTATGTCAAATTGTCATTATCCCTTGATAGACTCGATGGTGAATTCACTAATCTTAGATACTCCTAGCAGTAGAGGCTCTGGTGGTTATTCTGTGTATTGAATATCAACTTCTTAGCAAAGAAGCGATCCCAAGTCAACCGAACAGAGGCCGCCATGTCTCTCCTTGACAATATTTCTTGCAGAAATTTCAAGCATCGTATCTGCAAATGCATGCAAGGTTCTAGCAACAACCCGGCAGCTCGTGGAATCGACATGATAAAAGTGAACTTAATCGAAGAACAATCTACGCTGCATCTAGTCGATATTAAAGTGTACTATTCTGAGTTGCAACAGCGTTAAGCCCGCTGAGCCGACACGAGGATCATTCTTGGCGATGCATCCTCAAAGGTATGAGCGAATAGCATAAGTGAAACGTGGAGAAGAAAGGGTGATACGGCATATATATTAGAACCATCCAGGGCCAAAATGCAGGGTTGCGGGCGTGTTGTCCTTGGTACAGAGGAATGTGTGGGGGGGGGGGGGGGAAGGTTGAAATATGTCTGTGGTGCCCAGGATCTTAACCGCTACTAACGCCGATGCAGGAGAACCCCCGGATTTGCCGAATGAGGCAGTCGATCTTGTCGATCGGCTAGATTTCGATGCCGAATGCATACTGAGGAGAGCCTTCTTCAACAAGGCCTAATTCTATGAGTCGAAGCAACCTCTGGTGATCTGAAAAAAAACAAAACATTCCAGGTGAATACTTGGTACGGTATATCAAATGGGCTCACCTTCAGGCAGGCGCCACAAATCCTACAAACTACCAGGATTTATAGTTTCAGAAGAATCTCATTCTATACCCGTCCTTGTACTTAGTAACCTCTCATGAAGAATCGAGGTGGCTTGCACTGAACGTTCAGGTCGAAAACGGTAAAAGCGCCATCCGCGCCGGTCATGCGATTAAATGCCCGAGGTTTGTGTATTGGCTAACTTGTGAGCGGAAAGCCCTGCGGGAGATGGCAGATCCGGAGGATCTGCAGGTGAATCTGCAGGGCTTCGGAGACCATATAATGGCTGTAGTGGTGCTCTCTCTGTATTCTGGGGGTTCTATGGGCTTCGAGAGACTGCCTACCGTATTGATCTTGATGAGCGGGTGGTGGGAAGCTTGGCATTTGGGGGATGACGACCAGAGATAAATCGGGGTTCCTGAAAAGGACTTTTGTTTCCGTAGTCGAAGACATCTCGCACATCATACCTCGGCCATCACCTGGCAACTAAAACGTCCAAAGAGTACTGTGAATTTAATAGCATAGAACACTTCTGAAGGTGGAATAGTAGAAAATGTACACGCTTCTTATAGACTGATCATGTAAGTGGGAAAACACATTTATGTCATAGTCCCAACGAGCAGGACCCATTTCTATTGAATGTTTCGTGCAAGAAAGACCAGGGCAAGAAAAACACAAACACAAAAACGCCCCCATATCAAAACACTTATGTCAACATCATTTAGCACTCCTAACCTACTCACATCCCTCATGGCCCGAAACCCATTTTTGGCCTAGATTTCCGGACTGCTTGCGTGACTCATCATTGATCGCGTTCTTCGCCTGCCCGCCTAAACACCATTTCCGTAGAAAGATGTCTGAAGCCAGAGAAACAAAAAAAAAGTAATGCCGCCATGCATGCCTCTGAGCCCCTCCCGAGTTTTCCAAGCAAAACCAGGCCGTGCGCCAATCACGTACAAAAATTACCCGCGCTGCATTGGCATATAATGCAAACTAGTCTCTTCGGTCCCTCCTTGATGGAGGAAAATCTGACTCAGGTATTTGCTTCTTTTCTTTCCGGCCTTTGATGCAGAAATCTGCTTGCAAAGGTAGATGATCGCTAGGAAAGTGATAACTGGGAAATCCAGGTACTGTCTTCATGTAATTGGCATCTACGCCCCCTAACACAGACACAACCTCTAGAGCGTTGGAAGAGAAAAATATATGGTCAATGACACCTGTGAAACCAGGAACGTAATTGGTAAAGGTCAACGCATGAGGAGTGTCGTCAAGAAGGCTGTATGCAGACCGAAGAGAGAAAGGATGGTCTATACCATCTCTAGTAAAATTTCCATAGGAGTGACCCGCAAGATCTTCATGCTCAGGGCCGACACGGCCGTCAGACAACAGCTGGTATACACTAGATTCGGGTGTAGAGTTGAGATCTACACACATCAAGAGTGGCAATTGGGTAGGATCGGTGTACTCCATAGACGGCGCAGGTTCGAAGGTTGCATCGTCTACCTCGTCTGCAAACTTATACATGCCTGCCTTCTTGTCTGTGCATGCTGGCCATTTTGCGTACTTTTTAGCCCATTGATTGATTTGGTCCATCAGAATTGCAGCTTGAACTAGCTTGACATCGGCATAGCGCGGGTCCCAGTAGAGATGACCATTGGCTACAACCAATCTACTCCCGGTAAGGCGCTCTTCGAAGAACGTCAAAATGGCCATTTGATCTCTTGGCATAACCCGATTGAAGACGTCTTGCTGCCCTTTCATATCTGGTCTATTAATGGCAATTGATTGGAAATCAATCAGTTGCTTGTCCAGTAGGATGTATTTATCTGATTTGTAAAAGGTTGCACACCCATCCACAACTTTAGCATCCTTCTCTGACATCGTTTTGGCCCGAGCCTTTGGCCAGAAGGCACCTTTGAGGCCGTGAATAGCCAACTTTGGCCGGAAGTATTCATTGTAACTATCCACGTCTACTTCTTGCAGGCATATGATATCAGCATCAGCCTTTTCGACCTGTTGTAAAATCATCTCTCGTCTATATGTCCATTCTAGAGCTTTCGCAGGAGTGTAGTTGTATTGCTCTCGAGTTGCATTATCACAAAGGATGTTGAATGAGAAGATGCGGAATTGATCGTGGGCACTCAAGGACGAGGCATCGGTAAGCGGGATGACTATGCGGTCCGGAGGCGGCAATGGCACTGAATATAAATTAGTAAAGCCCATAAAAGAGGATGCGCTTGACCTTACTTGGTGATTCTTCTAAGAGACGCTTTATCAGTGATTTTGTCCCATCACGCTTGATCTCTTCAACTTCATTCGCTTCTAGCGCCGGGTTTCCTTCGATGCCAAGAATGTCTAGTTGGTACAGCGAACCCAATTCTGATGGTAAGGACTGAATTTGGTTGTCAAATGCTAATAGAGTTTTCAAAAGTACGCACATTCCCAATTCTGCAGGTAACTGCGTAAGCTGATTGTGTGAAACATCCAAATGTCGCATTTGCCGTAGTTCTCCAAACCACGGTGGCAGGTAAGAAAGTTTGTTTGAGCCTAGAAACACATCTCTCAAGAAAGAAAAGGTGAAGAAGCTCGGTGAAATTGTCCTGAGGCCCTGGCCACTTAGATCTACATCTACCCAGTCTTGACGCTTTTGAAAATGTGCATTCGTGTTGGAATTAGAGATTCTGGTATCCCCATCTGATTCAGGTTCCTGAGTATCGGGCACTGTGGCAACAGGCTGACGATTTTCCCCAGCTTTCATCCGCGCCCAATAATGAGTATGCCCTTGCTGTGCAGCGGCATTTGCTTGCTCGGCATCCTTACGGTGCTTTACTTGCTCTGCCCAATGCGGATTGACTGCTGTCATCTGGCCCCCGCGTGTAGCTGCTGCATGCCCATTCTGAAGGCTGGCAGGGACGAAGTTTGGCGTTGTACTGTTCAACACCCCAGAAGAATAGGAGTTATGATGATTCAGTGCTCCACCATTGCTCGTGTGTGTACCGCTGTCTTGCTGAATGGTCGAGTGCTGCTGGCTGTGCTGTTGGTGGGAATTTTGTTGCTGATAGTTGTAAATCCCCATATGTTGTTGCATGCCCCGTCCAGCTGCCCCATTCACTCGTGCATGTTGCCCTGGTCCCGAACCGAACATAGCGTACGGATTGTGCGCTGGAGAGTGCGAATCTGGCGATCGAGATGGAGAAGGCGTGTCTATCGTAAATGGAGATCGAGTGTTATTCGGCGGAGTGCTATTGCGGATTATTTGATGGCGGGGGTGCTGGGGTTGTGTTCCCTGTGGGTAGTAATAATTCCCAGCGCTCTGCTGAAATCTGTATGCATCCGCCATCTAATTTGGTCGAGTGTATATCGAAGGTAGGCGTTGGCTCTGAGAGTCGAGCACAAGCCGTGAACGTACACGGTATGACTCGGAAGATGCTGAGGCCGGTGTTTTGGGGAACGGGAAGCGAGTCTTTCGTCGTTGGCACATAGATGTTCTTAAGATACTTTTTGCGCATCTACCGAGATGGAGAAGCAGCTTTCCACTCAGTGCAGGCGCTTGAATAGAATGTTCAGACTTGCGTAGTTATCGCGGCTGATGTGGTAGCTGTGGTTGTGTGGGTAAGGGAGATTAGGGAGTGAATCACAGAGCAGGTTGAATAAAGCTGAACTTGGTGCTCTCGAAAAGGCTTCTAAATCTAGTAGAGCCAAAGTATAAGCTTGCTGTTCAAGATGAGCCGGATTGTGAGACGGCTAAAATTTAATATGATAGAAGCGACTTGATAGTACCTTGATGCGGAAAGGCCGTCGGTAGTAGAAGCCGGCTGTAGGTGTTAAGTGAACGTATTGCGAGTCGGATCAATTGGCGTGGGTTGTAGAATGGTAGTGATGCGAAGAAGAAGAAGAGGAAGAGAGACCATGATAGCTTCAATTCAACCGCGATGAGGTACCAGCTACGAGGGAGCTAACGCCAATGCGACTAAATTTAGGTAAGCATATTATCACGTGATGTTCCTAATTTGTGGGAACCTGGGTTGTGGAACAGTTAGGGTAGCTAAGTGTAGGTTTCCACTCCATGGAGGCGGGCTCTCATTTTGACTCTCCTCTTCTCCATCGATCCATCAAAAAGAAACTACTTCTTACCATAGTAAGCGATGGTATAAACTTTGTTCCCGTAGTATGCACAAATGTGTTCAACCTCATCTCGTACCCTCTGCTTTGGCCATTATCATTACCAAATGGCCGGCTCTGTTGCATGCTAAACACGAGGTCTTTTCATTGTCAAGTTATACTAATACCATCCAGGTGTTTAACTCTATGTTTTCCTGCTAATTCTGCAAGATAGGCTTGATTACCACATGGACTTGTAAAGTGCTGCAGCAAATGGCAGCATTTTCCGCTGTCTACTGTAGATGAATCAATTTGCACTTGAACAACGGCGACTTGCATTATCAGATATGGCAATATGTTTCACCAAGTTTTAGCATATATCTCGAGTCTACATTAAGGCATGTTTCAAATGCTTTTTTAAAGACCATTGCATGCTCAATAAATCTCTTTATTAAGCAATAGATGCGCTGCACACGTCAAATGCACATCGGAATATCATTTGTCACTCACCGATACATGCGCAGGGGGGAATGCATACGCATCCGGCGCGGGGAAGAGTACGTTTGCCTCCTATGAGGCACAGCATCTCCCTTCTGTCTTACGGCATGGAGTCCAATGTCGCAGCCAAATAGTCTTCCCACGGAGAAATTGCAGGGCATCAATTGAAACCAAACTCAGGAAGGGGGTTCCCTGCAAATCTTCTTACCCTCTCCAGAATGGCTTGCTTAACTAGGACAGAGTCTGTTGCAATATAACAGAACACCTCCGTCCAAAGACGTTCAATCAACTTCACCAGGCGCATCAGATCAGCTTACGCCTATTCTTGGATTCTTCAAGGTCGCATGTCCCGATTTTCCAATGCGGAGACCCTTCTCCCCATCTTTATCCTTCCATTGCGCATACGTCCATGAATCAGTCATTCACGTGGCAACTACGTACCGTATTAGAATGCAATCACCTTTAGGGGCAATGTGCAATACCTGTACCCATGACCGGCTCGATCGGGCCATTATTGGAAAAGGATAATCGTAAAAGATCGAATGTGGCAATAATATCAGCTTGCAGCGTATCATCACTGCAGCTATCCTGCAAGTATTGTGTACCCAACTCAGGCAAAAACGCGACGCCAAGGAGAACCCACAGAACCCAGACCCGGCTACCTTAAAGATCCACCACCATGACAGAGGCGGGTTTCTTTTATAACACAACAACCCAGCGACCGGATCGAAGCAAACCTCCTTCGGCTCATACGAATATCTCGGTTCATTCGCAGGCTCAACCTGTGAAACCAATCTTCAAACGACGCAATAACGATCCCAAGGACAACCAGACAGCTCCTTACGTCGAATCCCACTCCTACTCGTCTCGGCCTAGTACTCGTCCTATCGTCTCAGGAGCGACGTCAATCCAATTCCAAGCAATTGATAACGATCGTATGCTATCAACACCACTTGTCGACTACAAGCTTGCCGCAAATCAAACAAATAAAGGACGAACCACGGTCACAGCCCAGCGCAAGTCATCGTCAACATCAGGAAATAGTTCCGAACATCGAAATGCCCTCAAGTCCGCCGAATCGCGCGCGGCGGCGACTGCTCGTGGCGATCAAGCAGGACGTTCAAGCAGCATATCTAGCACAACAAACTCGAGTGGTCTTACTGCGGTAACTTCAAACGAGATTCCTACAGATCCACTCCTTGCGCAACCGTTTGCAACACGAAACGGCCGACGATGTCTGCGAGATGCGAGTCTGCCGTATCCACTTCCCTGCGACCTCACCGAAATACATAGACAAACGTTACGAACAATGCTATTATGCCAAGTCTTCAATGGCCCAATATGCTCTCCTGCGTTCAATACAAAGCCCCCGAAACGTGTGCTAGAGGTTGCTTGTGGGACCGGATTCTGGAGTGTGATGTGCCATCGTCATTTTGCGCAGCGAGGGTTCACCTCGATTTCATTTACAGGACTCGATATTGCACCTTTAGCACCAAGGATGGATACTGATGATGATATGAATTGGCGTTTTGTGCAACATGATTTGCGAAGAACCCCGTTGCCGTTCCGTGACGAAGAGTTCAGCTTAATTATGTGTAAGGATGTGAGTTTAGTACTTCCACAATCGGGAATGCAGCAAGAATTATTGGACGAATACATCCGCATCCTCAAACCCGGTGGGACAATTGAGATATGGGATGGGGACCATAGCTTACGGATGCTATTACCACATGCGCCACCAAGCACAAGAGAAGACGAGGATGATAGCGAGGACGAAGAGCAAGTCCATACGAATGCAATGGGCACATATACAATGACATCGCAGGTTCCTCTGGCTGCCCCTCAAAATCAATATATACAAGAATATAATGTTTGGATAGCTAAAGCGCTCCAAAAACGACAATTGACACCAATGCCATGCACATTCTTCCGCCCCTTGCTGCTTCAAGAATCAGAGATTCTCATCGAGACAGATACGCGCAGGCTTGCGATTCCTCTCGGGGAAGTAAGATGGGAGCGGGAAGGTGTGGGTGGTACTGTCTCTGCCAGGTTCACTGGTAAAGGGAAGGAGAGCGATCGAAAGTTGTTGACAGCAGGACAGGCGGCGTTACGCAAAACTGCTTTGATGACTGTGATACAATTCATCGAAAGCATGGAGCCTTTACTGCGAGAAGCTAGTGGCAAGGGACAAGACGAATGGGACCGCTGGCAGGGCAGTATGATGAATGACTTGTTGAAGAATAATGGCACCAGCTGGGGAGAGTGTTTGGAAGTCGGGGCGTGGTGGGCTCGGAAGAAAAAGTAGGCTGCATGAATCTGGGGTATTAGCCGCGAACGCAAACCTTTACCCGCCCTTCGTTGTCATGCGCCACAGACAAGGTTGTGGTGACTTCGTGTCTTGCCGGATTAACAGACACGTGGGCATTATGACTGTTGACAACGCAGTGACGTGTGTGGTGTAGTGCGACGGAAAGGCGGAGAATAGATGTCCTTCCAGTCATGTCTTATCATATCGTTGTCGCAATGCTCTATATCGTTTCAGATAGTACCTAGGATACCCAACATTAGCATCTTTATCTGGTATATAGACATATGATCAAAATTCATCTTCCATTCATTCTACTACTATAAATCGAAAAGAAGGTATCGACTTACAGAGCCTCGATTTCTTGACCACAGATTCATCAGCTGGTAGCCCTCTTATGATAACCTTTGGTAGTAATGAGCCGCATACCTTTCTTCACAAACTCTCCACGCTCAATTCCCTTTCGGATTTCCGCTTCATCCGTCAAGGAAGCATTACTGGCAAAAGCTTTGTGTAACCGCGGCCGAAAATATGCAAATCCAAGAGGATATTCTTTCCCTAAGTTCAATAGCTCTAGTAAATTATCAGATCCTACCATCGTGTATAGAGATATCTTAAACTGTCTAGCTCTCCATAAGAACACACACCTTTGTAAAGGTTGATGACCTCTCTTCTCAATGCAGGATTGGGTACTGTCATTGTACCCTTGGCTCACAATTCTATCCTTAAGCGTCTTGCGGAACTGGGAGCAGCCTCAGGTAAATAAAAAAATCTTTCAATAAGAATCACAAGCGCTGTAGTTGTATTGTGGGCTCAAAGGGTCGTATTGTCTTGTTTCTCGATGACGACCGAGTATTGGGTTGTTCGGCTCGGCTATTTTTCCTGCTCTATGTCGCGTGCCGAATCGTGGGGGTAGCTACGAGCGAACCGCAACATCATGTCTCTTCCTCTGTACTTCCTCGCACTCTTTTATATCAATTATACACAGCCATGAAGCCGCGCCTTTCAATACTACGCGCACCCTTCATTCGAACCCGTCACTCTCCTCCCAAGCCTTCAACAAACCGGCATTCTTCCACCACACCCCCTTCCTCACGCTGGCTCATAAACACAAAATCACGCATTGGAAAATGCATAATGTTCGGACTGCCTCCTCCGCTTACAACGCTCGCTGCACGAGCATTGCGCATTCTTGGCACAGAATGGCGTTCGCTAATCTCTGGCCACGAAGGCTTTCTCTCAGCCCCAAAGTACGCCGGTTTACTGCGACATAAAGTGGTGTGGGGAGAGATGGATAGTATGGGACATGTGAACAATGTTGCTTATGTACGGTATGCGGAGAGTGCAAGGGTGCAGTGGGCGGAAAACTATGCCTTGAGGGGGAGAGATGGGGAGATGGGAAGGGAGGAGAGGGATGGCTGGAGGGATTTGGCGAGCCCGAGAGGTGTGGGGATGATTTTGAGAAGCATTGGAGTTGATTACAAGTTTGTGTGTTTCCCTCTTTTTGTATAGGAATGAATCAGAGAACAAGAGCTAACTTTTTTTTACAGCCGATGAAGTACCCAGATCACATAACAGTTTTGCACAAACTCGCCTCTCTGCCTAAACCGACAGACGACAGCTTCACACTCGACGTGATGATTATCTCAGAGCTACATCAACGGCCGAGTTCAAGATGCATAGAAGATATCGTGGTGTATGACTACAAGAAAGGCAGAAAGACGCAGATGCCGGAGTGGATGATGAGTGCATTCGAGAAAACATGGGCAGAGCAGAGAGCCGAGAGTCAAAGAGTCAGGGAACGCATACAATTAGTAGAAGACTTGGTTGGGGTGTTAGAAGATAAGACGTGGAAGGCAAGGGATGCTGTTGAAGATATGGGCGGTCATCCCTGAGAAAGTGCAGAGAAAGACTGATCTATCCAGTTTTTCTAACGGTGATGACAGCCACCGAACCCTGAATGACTTGCATAACCAATTGGAACGACTGAGTTGGTATATGCAACATTTGCAAGACACAAAACCCTCTGGAGCTACCGACTTGTACAATCCGGTCATGTCGAGGCTGAGCAGACATTTTGATATACTATGTCACTATCAATGTGTGAAGAAAGGACGACTGGACATTCATTTTTAACGCTGCAAAACACTTGGGAACAAAAGTGTACTATTCTAATGTTCGAACCATATTAGAACATCGAGAATGCCTGGTCCGGACATCAAAGCACATGTGTAGTATATCTGTTTAAGGAGATGCGACAGATGCGCCAATCTGTCAACACCTTTTCTAAGGTCTCTGTTCACACGTTCTCTCCGCATTCTAATCAATTGGCTGGCCTCAAAGTCATCGCTGGGAAGACAGGCACGTTATATGAAACAAAGTATTTTCTGATGTGAAGCTACTCGCAAAATGGTTGTCCCAGAATCATCCGATTCTGGACACACTCATTTTGCGGGCTGGTGCAATGCCTTAAAAAAATATGAAGTTTTCATACATGCTGCAGAAAATTGTACAGGCCGATTTAAATGTCTCGGGCTCAACCCAACTTTTGACACCAAACTCTCGCCTCCCCGAAAAAAAATATCCCAAAGCACTTTTGTAACCAAACGCCATACCTATTTTTGTTTATACACCAAATCTTACATTCCCAGGGCGAAATTGAAAACACCAGAAAAGCCTTTCTTGAAGCCACCTACGAAATCGCTTCCGAATCCTCTGTTTACCATTAGCTTCTTCTTTCCCTTTAGTCAATTTGGAGGAACTTACCTCTTAAAGTTGAATTGCTTCTTGTCATCAGCTCCCTTAATCGCCTCTAGGCAATAATAAAATCCTTTCTTTTGCGTGCATTCGGCCAATGCTTTACCAACCAGTTCGCTGTATTTCTTTGTTGCTTCCTGGACCTCTTGGTCACTCAGAGCTTTCCCGGCAGGTATGCTAAGCCCGGGTTGGCGGTTGAGGCATTCGGCGGTGTTTTCACCCGGCACCGCAATGCAGTCTGCGAGCTCTTTTTGCAAGGCTTGGCCCAGGACGGTGAGTTCTTGTGAGATTCGCGCGGATTGCTCGGGCGTGGGTGGGACTTGTTTTGGTGCTTCGGCGAGGGCTGGAAGGGCGAGGAGGAAGATTGGGAGGAGCTTGGTGAGTTGCATTTTGTCTGATGCCTGATATGGTATAATGTATGGTTGAAAGAGGAGTGGTAGTTCGCTATTGGAATTTTACCTGGGTGGCCTAGAGGAGACTGATAATGGAGAAGGGCATACTTATTTCTGAGGGAAGTTCATATCTTTTATCTTACAGATGCGATGCGTTGTAGCTCTTCCGGGCTTCTGTGTTCTTCCGCCCTATGCGTAATGCCAAGGGAGGCTCTGAGGTCTCTTGGGAGAACGCCGCATCCCACAGGATCTACCAGACTAAAAGATGTACCAATAGAAATTGTGGGGAAATGGTGATCATAGGTTTAGATTACTGAGTCTGATTTCGGTTAGTTAGCGGGTGCCGGGGAGTTTTCTGGAAATGCATTCCGATAAGTTTTGAAGCATCTTAGACAATATCTGCACGACTGCATGAAAGTTTGACCAGCACCATCAATGCAGCACAATTTACAGGTATACATATTTCTGCCATGCAAACTGGTTATTTGTGTTGTATAGCTACACCGATTACATGGTTAGATAGTTAGAAATCCAAGTGCAAAATCCATTCAAGCCACAATGTCTCAGACATCAAGGAAAGTAGTGGTGGGCGTAAGACCATAATCCTCGTGCTGGCCAAATTGCATGTCATACAACTATTCTTATACAACACAGCCAATTTCGTAAAGTTGGGCAAGCCAGAGACGTTGATAAGAGCGTCTGAAAGGATCGACCAACCTGTGCTGTGGCTTAGGTGGTGTCGGTTAAATTTAGAAGCACTCCTTTTTAAGCGAGACTTAGCATCGGTATGGTTCTTCGTTACCTCAGCAAGTTGTATGCCTTGATCATTGACGATCCTTACATACTCAAATTTGTCTGTTTTTGTTACAGAAGGATAGGGACCTAGCAGACTTGTCAATGGCAGTGGCTGCCTAGTATTTTTCTACAATACAATTCGTCAAAATTTCTTCTTATACTTTAATACGGCCAACAGGTTCAAGAGGTAGCAGTTGACAGTTTGAGTCATTCTAGATCGAGTGAATATATTATATATCCGATGCAACATACAATGCTAATGTCATAGAAACGTTCTAAAATCTTCCCACATGGCACGAATATTTTATATATCACGTGATCATAAGTGGCGTATCGGGATCTTGGCCAACAGCCAACCACAAGTCCGTGGCGTTGTCTTTCGAAATCAGAATCCTTGACAGCATATATTACTATAAAATGTTAGCATTAACTCGCAGCAATGCTGAATCAGGACTTGTTATTCCTAATGTTCTGCTAGGACTCTGCATGTTGTAACATTCGGTCCCCCCGCACAGGATCACGAAACATGAAGCCAATCAGACTCCTTGTTGTAGCCTTAAAGTCCTGCGGATAATTGGCTCATTGGACCACATCGACAAAATGAAAGAACCGGCATATGCATTAAAGGAAAGGCTCCTCGCCCAGATGAAGCACTATCCTGCTTTGCTCGACTTAAAGACGCAAGATCCTAATATTGCGAGACGGCATGAATCAGAGACCATCTAAATAATTCTTTACTTATTCCGATCACTTATTCCAACCACACGTGTCTCAGCTAAGTGATGGCCATACTCCTAGGACTTGAGCTCCAGCCAACTGAAGCAGCATGGGCATTGCTTTGGGGCGCGGTAATATCGGTAAGACTTCATATTTTATTTCTAAGTGGAGGGTAGCTGATTCCTTGACAGTTCTTGACTCTCTTCACATACCGCCTCGCATTCCATCCGCTAGCAAAGTATCCAGGGCCACTACTCGCCAGATTGACGACCCTCTATGGAGCATATCATGCATATCACGGGGATATGCACCTTGATCTTCAGCGACTGCATCAAAAACACGGTACATTTGTCCGGTACGGACCAAATGCGTTGTCTGTTGGCTCTGTAAATGGGTACCATGGTAAGTCAATTCCTCGTTACATTTGTATTGTTGTATGCTGACAATCTAACAGACATATATGGACATGGAAAGAAGTTCCGGAAAGCTGAGTTAGTCACCCACGAAGCCTATTTTTTTCCTCATAGTCTTACTTTCCCATACCGTCCAGGACTAGTTACTAACTGTGTGATTCAATATGTAGTTCGTACAGTATTCATGGCCCTGGGAGTCTTATCGGCACTCCTGACAAAGCAGAGCACGCTCGCAAAAAGAGAATATTCAGTCAGGGATTTTCAGATACTGCATTGCGAGAGCATGAGCCCAAGGTCATTGATCTTGTCAACCTGTTTTCCGAAAAACTGCTAGAGGATAAAGCAACATCTGATGGATGGACTAAGCCCAAAAATTTGTCTGATTGGTGTAAGTTTCTCTATGTATTGTGGCAGTTTGCATTCAGCATATTTACTAGTATTCTAGGCACATATCTCACCACGGATATTATTACAAAGGTAATGTTTACCACTACGTACGAGCTATTAGCATCTACGAAGAATCATCAATTCCTGGTTGCGGCACTCGCCACTGGAAGAATGCTGGGAATTATTCACCAGTCAGCGCTATTCTACAAATTTCCACTCTTGCTAGCACTCATTGTTCCAGCCATTGGGAAGAGTCTGACGGTGATGAGGGGCCATATTAAGGACATGCTCAAGAGAAGTCTTCAGGCACGAGAGAACAAGGCTCTGAAGGATAACCTTGAGCGTTTCCGAAAAGCGAGGGACCCTGTGACTGGTGAAGTATTGACGGAAGATTATATCAGGAGGAGTTGTACGCTTTTTGTGGGTGCTGGCTCGGACACTTCAGCAGTCACTCTAGCTGCAACATTCTACTATCTTTCTTGCAGCCCCGAATTTTATGTTAAAGTGGCCACAGAGGTCCGATCCACATTTAAATCGCTCGACTCGATTCGCCCGGGTCCTGCTTTGAATAGCTGTGTTCTCCTGCGCGCCGCAGTCAACGAAGCCCTCCGTCTCACCCCTCCAGCCGCCCAACCTCTCTGGCGAGAAGCTGAGCCTGGAGGCGCAACTGTTGATGGGCAATTCTTTCCTCCAGGTGTCAATCTTGGAACATCACTCTACGTCTTACATCGCACCTCATCCTTTGCCTCTCCTAACGCATACAACCCAGCCCGCTGGATCCCGCTCAATGACAGTGACGAAGAGAAAGATAAGATCAAGAATTTGAGTCGGAGTTTCGCGCCATTCTCAACGGGTTCGAGACAATGTATCGCGAAGAACTTTGCGATGATGGAAATCTTGACCACATTAGCTATAGTGCTCTACAGATCGGATTTTGAGGCTGTTGGGACGGGGAAGGATGGTGAGGATGGGGAATTCAAGTTCAAGTCGTACTTTACCACGCATACGAAGGGTCCAATGCTTCGGTTTCGCGAGAGGAAGATATAAGTGTAGATGGAAGGTGATGAGACACTCTACGGAATCGGGAGTGTATTAGACATATGATTGGCTGCCCAAAGTCCGAAATACGGGTCGGAATTACAATTTATTTGCTTTAAGGCTTATAGACTTGGGGTCAGATGCTCCTTGCAATTCATAGCTCCTTGTTGGTGGTGCCGAGGCGGCCGGTGTGGCCTGGTATTGGGAACTTTGAATATTATGAACTCTCTTTTCTCAAAGCAAGATCCGTTGCATAAGAATACAATTTTGAAGACATGTTGTGTCTGCTGATATCTGGAGTATACCTTATAGTCATATTTTGCTGAAATTATCAGGGCGAACCATTTTGACATGCTGCGAGAATCTATTAAAGTTCTATTTTCCAATCAATACAATACGATATACAAGTGACGTATCATCCTCTCTCCATATAGCTCTGCTCTATGGTCGGGGTATCTCCCTTTGCTTTACCTTCGTTACCACTTGGCTCCACCATACCATCATCATTCTCGTCGTTATCTGAAGTATCTGCTTCTAATCCGGTATGGCCGAGGCCATGTTTTTCTAGTTCTTCTTTGGTTGGTGCAACGTGCACTGTGAGAGAGTCTCAAATTAGCACCATGCCAATTTAGATACAACTACGACTTCTCACAAATCATTTGAAGATTGGAAATTATACAAAAAAATAGTAATATAACTTACTCCAAATCTCGTCTCCCCTTTCTAGATCCTGCAGGCCTGTCAAAGCCTTGCCTTTCGGATCCCGGGGTATTATCTTTCCTTCTGCTCTCTTCTTCTTCGCAATACGCCGTCGGACCCACCACGGCATTAACCGTACAGCAAACTCATGTGGGATCCTCAGTCTATATCCTGTCCATTCCTCTGCTGGCCTTCGTCTACTAGGAATCTTCTCCAGCTTCTCAACGTCCAGCAATCCTTCATCCGTCCCTCTGTTCATGGCTGAAATGCGTTTCGGCATCACCAATTTTAGGAACTCGAGGCTTGCATTGATATTGAGATCTAGCGCTCGTCGAGGGTTGACTGTCATCTTCAGGACAAGGGACGCGATGCGAGGATACAGGATCGAGAAGTCGGACTGCGAGATGTGGATGGAGCCGCGGACCGTCATAAGCCAGACGAGAGCGTCGTGTTCTTTCGCTTCCTTACAGAGCCTCATCACGCACTCGAAGTTGTCAGGCCAGTACATGAACGCCTCGGAGTTGATTCCCAGCAATGGCGTATTGATTCTATGTTTAAGATCGTCGGCCGGGGGCTGAATGGCGGCACCCCAGATATCGTAGATGATGCCTTGCCCTACATATTTAAACCGATCGTGGAAGCGGAGGACTTCGACTGTGGTTGCTGCGCCGAAGGAATGTCCCAGAATTGTGACTTGCTCCAAATGAAATCGTGAGGTCCAGGATGACCAATCTACGCCTATGAGGCCACGACTGCTACCACCTCGATTAGTGGGCGAGGAACTAGATTTACAGCGCAGATTCACGGTGCTGACTTCATCTCCACGGCCGGCATGTATCAACGTCATCACATGGTACACCTCTTCAATCTCAGCAAGTCGGAGTTGGATCTGGGCCGCACGGAGATCACGGTCTAGTCCCTTCTCATTAGCGGGCGACGTATCATATGCGTTGTCCTTAGGAAACACATAATCCATTCGCGAGAACCCCTGATCTTGATCCGAGCTCAGATTCCTGCTATCTTTCGCATTTGTGTTTGGGTGATTGATGAAGGTTCGCGGTCCGGAGCCGTCGCGATGCTCGATGGCTACGACGACGAAGCCGTAGCTAGCGAATTCGCCGCAGACTGAAGAGTAGGCTGTTCTAGTGCCACCAAGCCCGTGACTGAAGATTAAGAGGGGAAATATAGGTTTTTTAGACTCGCCTGGAGGTGGTTTACCGGCTTTGTTCTTGATGCCGTAACCGCCTTCTCGAGAGTTTTGGTCTGATGGCCAGTGATCCGCGATTTTGGCATTTCGCCATGCTGGAATCTTTGTAAAAGCAGTTGTCATACCTTCTCTGTCTTAGCGACACAAATTCATGCTTTAATCGAAGACACATACCAGCAAATGGGATGATAGCCCAATCAGGCAACCCAGAAAACTTCCCATACCCTTTCACTACCTCAATTCTAGGCCTGGGTATCCACGTCGCCCGGCTCCATGTTTTATCCCTATCTGGGGCCATTCCATGTCCACTTCCCAAGCTACTCGGATAATAGACTGTAAAGAGCACGGTCTCTAGTTTCAGCAGGTGTTTGTGTTCTCGTTTTATTTCACTAAAGGTTCTAGGGTCACGTGTCGGTACTTCAATATCCATCAGCCCCACGTTGTAAGGGCCGGAGTATTGTGGAAGGGACTTCTTGAGAAATTTCTCACGGATGCCGACAGGAGGACGTGTTTTAGGCGGTTTTTCGAGTGGTGTGGATTCTGCTCTGCTGAGGGTGCGAGGCGCCCCTGAGCCGGAGATAGTTGACTGCATGTCAAGTGATGAGTAGCCTTCCGGCTCCAGAAATGGTGGGTTATTGGCGCAGATGCTCCATGGTTGGAAGAGAGATAGAGACCACGCTGATATAGATTTGGAATATTTTGGTGCCACTTGTCGATGAAAGTATATAACTAGATGTAAAACACGTGCGGTGGGAAACCTTGACTGTGACGCCAAGAAATTTGAGTAGTGACGTCAGAGTAGAATCTTGGGAAGAAAGATTGAAATAGAGTTTAGTAGCTTTATTTTCACATCGCATTGTCTAGAATTATCTTTGAGTGGTCTAATGTAGTTTATTGGTCATTTATCTGTATCATTTACTGATGTGACTACTAAGGTAAAATTGGGAGTCGATTAGGGAGAGCGGATCAGCCTCCCCAGAGAGACTGGCGAATCATCCTGTTGCAATTGATTTATTCTAATTAAATATATGCCTGAGATGAATTTTTAACTTCTTGCTGTTACAATATACCATGAACCAGAAGCTACTACCAATCGCCTTTCGAGAGGCTTGGCCTTGAGTTAGTGGAGCGACGAGAGTTGGAACTCAGATAATAGCATCATTATAAGACCGTTTCCAGATATATATACAATAAAGTATAAGATATTCAGAGCGTATGATTGCCTTATCATATAACTGCAGCCTCGCACCTTTTATTAAGCCATCTCACATCTCACCCTATATCGAAGCCCTGAATGCAGCTATGGATTTATACGAACCGTAGCCTTTTCTTCTTGGAAATATAAGGCCATAAGACACCAGGCTCTGTAATTTAATATTCCGTACATTTGCTGCGAGGATGTGAGAGGTTGAGTCTAATTGCGGTTTACGTGTGCGTTATGATCCAGCACGCCTTGGAACCTGTGGCTAGATTCCTGCGAAACCAAAAAGGGCATCTTTCCATTCAGAACCACAAAAAGAATGAATGGCAATAACTTCCCCCATGAGAGTTTATCCTATAGAGATCTCAATAGTTAGCTTCCCCACCTTCCACCTTTCCTTCTTTCTTCAAGCACAAATATTCCTGACCCGACTTTCACAGATACTCCATTATAAGACATAGGCCGAAGAGTCGTATTTTATATCTGGATTGCCATAAGAACAAACACATGGGCCAACACTAATTTCCCTGAAATTTCTTGTGCAAGAGAAGAGTAGGCCAGACCGAAAGCATTGCCAAAAGTTTGAAATGTTGGGCTTAGATTCTGTAAAATAACGTTTGTGCTAGAAATTGGTGTAGCTGAAAGTGATACAACGGCGTGTAGTACGATTGGCCAAAGTGATTATGATCTGTGAGTACCCGGAGTTTATTTGACAAGATATCTGCAAAGGGATATCACATCTAACGCACTGGAGGAAAATTCATCTCCGAAATATAGCTTCCGCGCTCATAACGTCCATCCCTCTCCGTCGTAAACCGGTGAATAATAAACCGTTATCGCAATGTACCTCCATGTAAACCACTTGATATTTCCTATTATGGGTCAGTTGCCGACGCAAAAAGTAAGCATCGTCTCCAATGTCTCTAGCTTCATGCGTGTATTCGGCGATGGTGACATATGTCCGGCAGTTACACTAACGTCTATCTCTGCCGTCCACACAAGCTTTGCAATACCCCGCACTGTAAGCTTGTAAACGGTGCGGTGGGGTTACACGCAGGACGCATATGCAGCTCTCATTGGTGTCTTGTTTCCCTTCCAACCCTTGCTGTAACATCAATGTTCTAGAACGTTATAAGTCACACCAAAGTAGTACTATTAGACTCATTCCGAAGACATCCTCTCTGCTACCATTGTTGAGGAAACTTCCAAAATGGCCACACCAAACGACCAGAAGACAACTACTTCCACCGTGGAGATTGCACCAGCTCCAATATACATTTCAGATGGAAGTCTAGATGATAATTATGAGCTCTACAAGAGCACAAGAGATGCAGAACTCGACCCCGCTGAGGCCGCAAAGGTCTTGCGGAAAGTCGACCTGCGTATCTTATCTCTTTTGATGGTGACATACGTGCTGCAATACCTCGACAAGAACTCCATCAACCTCGCTAGTGTCTACGGTATCAAGAAAGATGCCCATCTCGTAGGGCAGGACTATTCCTGGCTTAGTATAGTCATGTCCCTCAATTGTTATTTTCATAATATAGTGCTGATATTAGATAGCTTCCATGTTCTATGTTGGATATTTGGTCTTTCAGTTCCCTTTTGGCTATCTCCTCCAGATACTCCCTACCGGGCGACTTCTCTCGTTGACCGTAATAGGGTGGGGCGCCGTTTTGATATGCACGCCTGCCTGCACTTCATTCGCTGGCCTCGCGGCAAATAGGTTCTTCCTCGGTGCTCTTGAAAGCGCAATCAATCCTGGCTTCGTTTTGCTCATGTCTATGTGGTATACGGTCGGCGAGCAGCCTTTGCGGCTCGAAGCATATTACAGCATGGTAGGCATCGCGACCATGTTCAGTGGGCTTATTGGGTATGGAGTCGGACACATCACCTCTGGCTTGCCTAAGTGGATGTACATTTTCCTTATATTCGGTGCAATAACTGTAGCATGGGGGTTGATCTTATCGTTCCTTCTCCCAGATAGTCCATCCACTACGCGTTTTCTTACTCCTCACGAACGAGGAGTAGCCGTAGAACGCGTGGCAGCAAACAGACAAGGGATAAAGAACAGGAAGTTCAAGGCCTATCAGGCTATACAAATGATTCAAGACCCAAAGACTTGGATATTATTCATCATGGCGGTCTCAGCACAAGTCCCCACAGCAGCCGTGACCAGTTTCGCGAGTATCAATATCGCAAGTTTTGGCTTCAGCACGTTAAGCACACAATACATGCTTATACCTGGTGGCGCTGTTCAGTTCCTCGGAATGTTGGTAGGAGGGTGGGTTGCAACTCGGTGGCCGGGCACAAGATGCGTTGTGATGGTTGTTGCGAACACAATTTGTATTATTGGAGCTGCATTGCTCGTGGGGCTGCCAGATGAGAACAAGGTATATTATCTTACTCTATTGATAGGTCATAAAAGCTGACGAGATCTAGTGGGGGCGTCTCGTTGCACTTTGGCTCTGCTATTTTCAAAACCTAGGGTTCAGTATGAGCCTGACGATTATATCGTCGAACGTAGCTGGGTTCACAAAAAAACAACTCACTTCTGCAGTGGTATTTATTGGGTGGTGTGCCGGGAACATTGCCGGGCCGCAGACATTCATCACCAATGAAGCTCGTGAGTCTTCTACTTTGTTAATCGCTGGTTACGGGGGAGATGCTTACGAGATATAGCGAAATACCACACAGCATATCGAGCGATGTTGATTGCATATAGCATCAAGCTTCTCATGGCAATCATTCTATATATCCATATGTTTATGTTCAATCGAAAGAGGGATCGAGAGCAAGCTGCTGCGCCGGTTGATGAGAAAGAAGCTATTGAGCTAGGTATGCACGATGTGACGGAGATTGATAATAAAGGCTTCCGGTATATTCTCTAGAAACAGCATTAGTTAGTGATGAAAACGAGATTACCATGGATGTACAGACTGTTTCTGAGTAATCCGACTTCCTGCTCAGAAGTCAATTTACAGTAGCTCACCGTGCGCTTCCCTAAATCGTAAGAAATATTCAAATCTCTCTCTCTCTCTAAGATCACCGCTCACTGATGCAGTATCATTTCTTACTGCCTCTCGCCACTCTCTTTTCTCTGTTTGTCTGGCCTTCTGCTTCTCTATTCTGTGTATCTTTCGGATGATCCTCAGCCCAATAATGGACTTATCGATCGGGATATCCGGGATATCTATAGGTCTTTAGGTAGGAATGCTTGAAGGCGTTGGAACTCTGTGGTCGGCCTTGGAAGGGGCTTTGGATCTTGTCCTAGCATTCTAAGAGTGGCCACCAACCAACCTTCGGTTCCCTCACAATGAATTTCTTGATACCGAACGGCTAATAACAACAGCGCTCGCAAGGTACAGTTTGCGTTATTCCCTGCGTTATGGAAGTCACGCCCACAAAATGGAATGCGTAGCTCAATGGCGGGCTTCTGTAAACTTATTGGTTGATGCTTGGGGATGTTTTGTAAAACTTCGTCTGCAATTCAAGAGGTGTCTGAAATGGTTAGCACTGAGCCAAGATCACCTTCTCATTTTATATTCAGCGCTGTTATTGCTTTCCAATCATTGTGGTGAGAATGGGAGGCCAAAACTACCTTGCGAGGCCGCTATATCATACATGGATATTGGCTCGGAGACTCCAAACCTAAAGCCATTGAGTATCCATGCATATTTCTCGGGTGTGCCAGTGTTGGGTCGATACAATAGGTGACGACCTGTTTCCCCAAGGCTCGATGTCACGGAAGTCCAGGCTTGAAATGCCCAGCTGTGAGTATCTTAAGTGCGCAAAACCGGCTTGTATATTATTGCTTCTCTCAAGATCAATGGAGACGAAAATAATGTCAGCTAGTTTGCTCTCCGGACCTAGGCCTTATAGAGAGGAAAGACTCCAGCGTTTGTTTCGGATTGCATTTGGGAGGTGTGATGCCAGTTGGCATCTTGCAGAATCTTCGTTTTATGGTTCCTGATTGTTCTTGATGGCTACGGAGCGTTAGATACGCCGGTGAGTGAGCAGGATTAGTAGGGGAGAAAGCGAGCGTATTATATTATATAGAGAACCCATGCTCAGACCAGATCGAGATATTTAGCGGCTCCCTAAATGTCTAGTTGCCTAGCTATTCTAAGTAGGACCAACATCGCCACTTTCTAATATCTTTCAATTTTGATTTATGATACAATAGAGGACTAAGGAGGGATTGGTGAAGTATATGGTGTTGTGAAGTGAAGCCATGAATATATTTGCTCAGAGCTTTTGAGTCAATGAGGATATTCAGCCCCATCGCATGCTATTGTGAATATGTAGAAAGCTATTGAATCCCAAACAAGGCGAGCTGATAGAGCCAGTAAACCACCTATTGTCTGCCTTTCTCCACACTCCGCACTCAAAGCTTCAAAATATAAAATAAATTTGAGGCTGAACACTGCTAAGTTAACGTTATGTAGGGCGAACAACGGTACGGCCCCGTACCCGCCCCCCAAAACTTTTATGAGGCAGCGGGATTTGAACACTCGAAGACAGTGGGTAGCCTGCTGGCAGTGCGCAGGCACCGAGTCAATATATAGAGTACTTGTTAAGCTTTCGACCAATGTAGTAGGACGGATGAGCTAATACAGCCGTTTTTCGACGCCCGATACAGGTCTTGGTGTAAGATGAGATACGAAAAAATAAAAAATCGCGAGTTTTATACACGACAGGCCACGCCTGCGCAAGGGATATAGGTATGTCCATCAAGCTCCAAGAGCCGGATATCGAGTCTTTCGTAAACAATGGATTATTTAGGAGATACGATCAATTAAGAATGGCTCCACTTAGCATTTGAAAACAATAAGATGAGGTATAGGGGAGGAAGGCGAATGAGGGATATCCCGAGGACTTTACCATTTGTGGAAGATTCGAGAAGTAGACATGAAATCACAAAGATAAGAGGATAACTGGACAGACTCCTCGTTAGCGGCTTCCCAGATGAGAACAACAACATATCCCAAAGATCCTTTCCACTATACCTCCAAACTTAGACTTACGCACCAAATTTATTCATCAAGGAAAAAGCAAAAATGCTAGCACTCATCCACAATTCTTACACGGTGTAAGCGGTGAATATAGACTTTGAATGATGCAGAAGTCTACAGCGTAATGGCAACCTTCCAGCCTCCCCAACCTTCTATGGAGGTAGTAGAAATATAACTCACCAATGATTCAGCCTGAATATTCCCAAATTAATGGAACATGTGATATGTGGACCTTGTATATGATCACAGACTTGACCTTCACAATACGTACAATCTAATAGCCTCAGTGACACATTCCAAACACAAGCCGGCGAGTGCCGAATGCTTGTGTGTTACAGAATTACTCAAGCCAATTGTAGACTATAAACTTTATTACCTTTTACGGAGGCTTTTCTCGACTAGTTATATAGCCCATATATCTATCCATAAACTAGCCGAGGCAGGGAAAAGGTTGATTAAATTGCGTGTTGGCAATATTGCATCATATGGCTTGCCATGCTCCCCTTCCTTAGAGTATTGTTTCATGGTTCATCTGATGACAGATATGCAGATCTTAGAATACAATAAAATAGCCTGAATGACCGCAAGAACTTACAATCAATCAGACCATATTATTGCCCATTTTGAATTGGAACACTATGCGGTACTCCACGAACAGTTGTAAAGATTTTGTAGCAAATTAGTAGCAGTATGCTATTCTAATAATACTCCGAAGCTTGCAAGACGAGCCAGATACGAACTATTGTGGGGCACTGTGTCAAGCTACGGTAAAGAAGTGAAAGTATAGCCTTTAGACAAGCCTAGGAGGTGAGCGATCTATGATGAAAACCGGGGGTGGGCTCCTGGGATTAAAGAACGGGGTTAAGGTTGATTAAAGCAAGGTACAGGAAATGAACCATACAATGCGACAGACAAGAAACAAAGGTCTACCGGGTGGAAAATCTGGGGACAAAGCATCTTCTCTATACTCTCTTCTCGCTCATGCTCGGGCAAAACTCTGTGGGTGGGAACATGCTTAATTAATTCCACACCCACCAACCATGAATCGCCTTTCGATCCCCAAAGCATCGTAATATCACGCCACAGATCTATGCTCGGATTCCATCCGGGCACTCAGATCTCATGATTGTGGAGAGTCCTAGACTGTACAGAGTAGCTCGTGATATGATAAGAAGCTTCTTGCAGGATTAGACTAGCAGATGTGCGGTGCGTGATCATTAACAATATGTGAAACATTATTATACTTGCATTGAATTTTGACTGTTTTCCTGCAAGTCCTCATAGACTGAATCTCGTGAAAAGTGTCAAGAAAAAGCCTTGGCGGCCAGTTCCTGAATCTTCTTGACAAACATTGTTTTGAATATTACGGAACTGGTCGATTAGAAGTAACTAATTGATTATAAGTGTTTGTAGAGCTGAAATCTGACTCCGAGCCCAGGACGGGATGTGAGGACATACAAAGAATCCTAGGATTCGAGCCAATCGTGTACACGTTGCAGAGACTCGGCGAAGTTTATGCACAAGAATTTGCCAAACCCGTGCAAACAATGGACAGTTTCCCAAGTTTTTTATTATTAATTTTTGTTATATATTACAGTAAATGGAATCTGTTCCGTCGAGAAATCTTCACTGGACGGAGGTAGTCGGTTAGTATTGCTCGCACTAGTGTTAGAAACCCCGCTATGAGTGGCCAGAGAAATCACTTGGCCAGGCCTATACCACCAAAATTATATCATCCTTTATCCTCAAGCATATTTCTCTCAGCCACGACCCGAAATTCATCCCACGTACAAGTGCAAACCCAGAAACTTCAAGAGCCGTCAAGAATCTCTGCCGCCACAATACACCGAAGTTATCATTTATGCTGACGCGCCGCCTGTTGAAGGCGTTTCTTCTGCCACAACCAGCAACGTCCCTTACCCGCTTCAATATGTCCTCTTCGACAGCTTACTCCACTCAAATCAACGAAACTGAAGAAAATATTGAGTCAAGTAATGACAAGGCACCGCTCGCGATTGAGGCTCCGCCTCCCGCTTCTGAACAGACAAATGAAATAAAAGTAGACGGTGATGCGGTCAAGCTGGATGTTTTGGGCCCAATGGTTATCAATACTGATGGAACGATCTCGCGCGTGAATAACTGGCATCAGATGACGGAACATGAACAGGCGAGTACAAGGAGATTGCTAGTCAAGAGGAACGAGGCGCGGAGAAAGGCGTTGTTGGAAAAAGGAGTTTAGGTCGAACAGAAGGCGTTTGGCTGAGAGTTTTGTTCTTGCGAGGGGAATTGACATGGCCATCATGGGGCGACGATAACTCAAAAAGGAAGCGCTTCACTTCCGAGTCGTTCTTATACAAATTCACCACACCGCTGACTCTATATGTTCAAATCGCGTTGTGGCTCCCACATATAAAGTATGACGATGGGAACCGTAGACTGCAATACGACTTGTGTTTTGTACTCGAAACAGACATCTCAGACACGAGATCCGCTACCAGCCGGGTCACTTGACTGTATTTTACTTTTGCTGCGAAAGACCAAATTCTCCTCGAAGATGTTGTTTTCAAAGTCTTCCGCCGTTATTTTTTTCAGCCTTTGATAATTGACGATGTTGGAGCACAGCGCAGCTTTTTCACCACTGAGAGCCATAGTCATGCAATCGCAAGTAAACTTATGCATATTTGCCTAGCATAGTCACCGTCTTCGAACTGCCATCAGGCAGGTATTCAGGTCCATCATTTAACGACAGCTTACAAATGGCGAACCAATAATCCTTTGTGGCATTTATGCTATTCACTAGAGTTGGACATCTCAAGCGAAAATTTGCGCCATGACATGTTACACTTGTGTGCATTGTCATCGTTTATAGGTCGAGCAATGTGTGACCCGGCTTGGATGCTGCAGTACGACGCAACTTGCAAGGATGATCTAACCGAAAACTATACAAACTCGGACATGCTCTCTCAGCCTCCCTCTTACTATTTCTTTGACGAGGTTCAGATTGCTATTCGGCTTCAATTGAACCACATGTTGGCGTTTGTTGATAGCATAGAAACAATTCACATTTCTCCTGTATCTAAACCGGCATGGCAGGTTCGGAAAAAGGTGCGTAATCAAATGCATAAGCCATTAATTGAATGCTAGACAGTTTTAATTGGAATAGAAGGAGTGCCGCTGAGCGGCGTTGACGCGAACAGAATTCAGGATGAGAATATTGATCAATCCAGAGGGGATGAGGAAATTGGGAACACGAATAGAGAACCAGATACAAGCTTGCAGGAGCATGTTCAACATATAGAAAAGGCATCGCAAGGTTCGAGTGAGAAGCAGCATATTGTTTTTGAAGCTAATACTAAAATTCATGGGGAAACTCGCAATATTAGGGGTACTCTAGATTTTGAGGTGCCACGTGACGCAGAGACCCCATCTGGTCCGATCAGCGTGTCTTCTCAAAGATCAATTCAAGATCATGGTAGCTCGGCCTTGGACAAACCAGGAATCTGGGATCATCACCATGAGTCTGAGGATAGCCACGACAACTACCAAAATGTGTCTGCAAAAGACCGTAGAGGTCGTCGTCATGACTTCAAGTTAAGCAGTAATATCTACCGCCGTAGACAACATCGCCCTAAAAAATCGAAAGACAGCCGTCCACGCAATATTTCTTCTGAAGAAGGAAGTTCAAGCGATGCCTATTCCAAAAGCTTTTCAAGCAGGCGCGGAACCATTATTGAAGGAAAGGGCTTTGGAGATGGAGCTTCTGCAGATGACGAGAAGCCTCTTGAGAGTAGTAGTGTCGATGCCGAGCTGCTCAGTGCAACGTTGAATGAATCAATCGACGAAGTGCGGTCATTGTTAGGTAAGGGAGCAGATGTGAATGCACAGGACGAGGATAAGGATACACCTCTTCACATAGCCATCATGAAGAAAAACTCAGAGCTTATAAAAATATTGTTGGATCTTGGAGCCGATGTTTCGATTAACAATGGCAGAGGCAGCAAGCCTCTACATTTAGCAGCCATCGGAGGCATGTCCGACATTACGAAATTGTTACTCGAAAAAGGAGCTGACGTTGACGCGCGAAAGCTGGATGGGGGTACAGCATTGCAATGGGCGTCGTATCATGGTCGGAAAAAGGTTGTGGAAATATTACTTCAGAACATGCCCCCAGCTAATCCGAATGCAAGGGACAATGATGGGTGGACAGCACTGTATTTTGCAGCTCGCCATGGGCATCTTGAAGTTGTGAAGCTGCTTCTGAATTACAAAGCGGATATCAATGCGAGAGCTGTGAATGAGTGGACAGTCTTACATGGTGCATCTTCGCACGCACACAAAAGCTTAGTAAGCTTTCTTTTGAAGAAAGTAACTCCTGAGATTATTGCAGCGAAGACGAGTGATGGTGACACAGCACTGCACTTGGTAGTCCGAAACACGGAGTCTAAAGACAGTCTAGAGATTGCCGGCCTGCTGTGCAAAGCGATGAGCTTGACTGATATCGTCTCTCGAGATCAAAAAGGTGCAACTGCACTTAAGATTGCTTCCGAAAATTTCGATCGAAAGATGGTGAACCTTCTTGTGCATTACAAGGGAGATTTGATAATGGCATCAAGAAACCGTTGGAAGGCCATGGATTTAATTGATCAAACCGCAATCGGCAAACTATTACTTGATGCAATTGACGACTTCACGAAGGATAATAGTTCATGGAGAGATTTAGGAAGCTTGATAGGAACATTGCATTGGGCGGCACGTAATGGAAGGAGTGAAGTGGCAGCAGCGATCGTGGAAATTTTTATCAAGAAAGAAGGTGTTAACGCTCCGAAAAATGTCGAAGATTGTTTTGCTTTGAAGAGGGACGGAGCTGAAGGGTACACGGCTCTATACTGGGCCTCAGTCGGTGGGTGTCAGAATATCGTGGAAATTTTGTTATCAAGCTTCGATATGGAGCGAGTGATTGCAAACGATATCATCTACGATCTTTGGATAAAGGCAATCAATGGCGCTGCAGTCAACGGACATTTGTCTATCGTTTCAACACTCCTAAAATCATTCAAGAGGCTAAGTGATGAGGCTCAGAGATATGGTTACGATCCATTATTCTGGGCTGTGGGCTACTCTGTACAGGGTGGGAATAAAGAGATTATGAAGCACATACTAAGGGCATTTACCGAAGTGACAAAAGCTCCCGGCGAGCAGTTAGCTAAAGCAGTGACCATTGCTAGATCATTTAGAGAAGGAGCTGACCAAAAAAGGAATCTTCGAATTGATGATATTAAAGAATTACTAGAGAACACAAGAGATTTCACGGCAAACGAACCGGAGGGTAATCTAGAAAAGCCCGTTATGAGCCCAGCCTCCAGAAAGGTATGCAATATGTTCGAGGCACAGATTATGGATTTTAGCTATGAGCAAAGCGGTGTTATTACATTAGATAGATCCAAGAACCATGTCGAGGACGTTGTATACGAGAGAAGCCCCGAGAAGATTGCATCCGCCGCTCGGCGAAATGAGATTGACAAACCCGTTGATCCTATGTTCACGTGGACGCATCTTCCGGCAAACAATGTATGTGCTTATTCCACCCTTCGATTGCAGCTGGGCTAATCCGGGCCTGTAGTGGATTTGGGTGGAGGATCTCATGAAAACTATATACCTCGAACAAAAATCTAAGTACCCAAAATGGAAGAACTTTATGGACGAGAATAGACGTGAGCATACTGGCAAGCCCGAGGCCCGCTTCATGTTCGCCGATATTCGTGTAGGTTGTGGTCACCAAGGCTCCGACGGACTACTAACCTGTAATAGATCGCGGTATTCGACTCTGGAAGCAAAAATCCCAATAACTCGACAGCGCACCAAGATTTGGCACGAGACACCATGACAAAACAGGAAGTGAAAACGCCAGATATCAAATCAACCAATTGGGCAGATATGTATGAGAAGCATGAGCAACAGAAGGAAGAGCAGGTAAAAAAGGCGCTAAAAGATTACGGTGAAAAGACCAACGAAATTACTACGAAAGGCATGCCTATCCTGCCCTTCGTCCAAGCGCCGAAGCATGAATTTCACCATCTACAGGGCACCAAGCTGGCAGCATATGTAAGTTCTTTCGTTCAATATACGTATACGAAGGGCTGGCATATGCGTACCCCTAGTCAGAAGTTATGGCAAATGTGAAATATATAGTCAATAGTTATCTGATGACTGAGTACATCTTGATGATCGCCGGGGAGACCGACAGTGTGGGACAAAGGTTCCCCAAAAAAAATAGGCTTCTGACTATATTCGGTGATTGGCATTTCTAGTGGAAGCATTATCGCAATATTGGACTTGTTTTCGTGTTGCCTATATTTTTGATCGTAGAATAACACTTTTCTCTTCATAATATTGTTACTAATCAATTTTCTAGATGCCTTACATCTCTTTTGGGACCGTCAGAGGCCAAAGGGCACATCAGGAAGCAGTTCGAGTCGCACAAGCTCACCGACTTATATCACAAATACGCGAAAGTTTAAATGATGAAACCCGTAGTGACCGCCTCGACAAAAAAATACGAGAGAAAATAGAAAATATATTCACCAAGGACGTCATTCCACTTATGGAGATTTGCGGCTGCGTTGTCAAGTATCTCAAAGACTTGCAGTTCACAATCGAAACGTACCCCCGAGATAAACAATCGATTCAGAAATTATTGGATACAACACTCAAGTCCCATCGTGCAGGAATTAATCCACATCTGAATGCGGCCAGTGAAGTGAGTACCTACAACCAGAACGATGAAGCGATTTTGAGCGAGGAAAAGTCTTTCTGGAAGAGAACTCGGAGATATGCAGAATTGCTAAAGGCTCAACTATTTGAGACAAACTCACTTCATATTACCAGAACATTAGATCAGTACTACTATTCAGCCCTAGAGGATACACAGGAGCGTGATGCGGATCAAGTAATCCTTCGATATCAGAGGCTCAAAGGTACGAAGCACACTCAGGATCTCAAGAGCGGGAGCAACACCAGCACAAAGCTGCAGAGTGGAAGACCTGAAAATAAAACTGGTGGAAGAGAATGCATCGACCTAACGGATTTCAAACATAATAAAGACAATTACAAAGTCTGCATAATAGACCAACTTTGGCTTTGGGTAACCGATGATAGTATGTCCTAAATCATTGCTCATTTCTTAACTGGTATTATTTCTGAACCCAATCATAACTGCTCTGGTCCAAGTCGCCTCACTCTTCTAGAATGAAGCAGCTGTAACGTCACATGTGAAATTTTCGCTAATTTGTTTTAGGGACCATCATTACCTGTTTTCCTCCTCGTTGGGATGAAAAAATCACACATGACAGCGAAGCGGAACTTGTTAAACGTTTGAAGAAAGCAGTGAAAGACGCTGGAGAAATTAGCGGATCACAAATATCATCAGTGTACCACATGGCTAAAGTAATCATCAGCCTATGTGCGAACTTCGTCGACGAATGTGATGCAGAGGTGCCAGATGGAAAGGAACCTCTACTACAGATTTTTGCGAGCTCAATCGGCACAGTAGTAAGACTTCTTCTCACTACTATTTTTCAGCATAATTCCCCTAACTGATGTGATTAACCTAGAGCCACGAAGAGACTCGGCTATTCAAATCGTTCAAGCAGGCCGTCGAGAAGCGAGAGACTGAACAGAAAGTGGGGAATGGAAAGCATAAAGAGACTGCCCTAACTGCTCTCTTGGAGGAATTATATCTACACAAAGAAATCGAACTAATGGAAGAAATAAAAGATATCCGCGATGAGTTGAAAATCATACGAGGAGTCTTTGAGGAACAAAAATATGTGCTACAAGGATTGTCGAAAGCGCTTGTAGAAGGGCAAAAGGAAACGAATAGCGATGCATTATACAGCAACCTTCCAGAGCTAAACAATCTCATCACACGGTTAGAGCAGGTAGAGAAGATGGAAGAGGATGCAAAGACAACGTACAAAAGTCTAAACCATCTTCTTGATCTCAAACAGAAGCAGGCAAACCTCAGTAAGTAGAACCCTGGACAAGAAATGACTTTTTCAAACACCTTAAAGATGTTATGAACTGAGAATTAGTGACCAAAGCCTAACTGACGTAATTTCATAGTCGAAGCTGCTGGCGCTAGAAGCGAAGCCGTGGAGAGCGGTAAACAAGCTAAAACAGTCTTGTTCTTCACAATAGTCACCATTATATTCGTAAGCCATGCCGTCATTATCTGACATAATTAAATTAAGAGCTAACATGCCGCATTTCAGTTACCGCTATCCTTCCTGACCTCACTCTTCGCCCTGAACATCAAAGATTTTCCCCATGATGCATCTGGCGAAGTCCTGTTTCCATCGCGGTGGATATATTCCAGAATATGTAAGACCCACCAGAAAAACCAGCAGCTAATACCATGTGTTTTATGTTTTCATACGCTGACATGGTACAGTTGGGACAACTGCAGCGATTGCCGTTCCTATGATTGGCATTGCCATCTCCATCAACAACCTTTTAGATATGTTCAAGAAGGAAAATGTGAAGAAGAACATCAAAACAGCACGCACAGAAACATTTCCAAGGATAAGGAGGTGGTTTGCAAGAACCGACTCAATCGAATATGATGCAGAGAAATTGAAGTAAAAGCTGCAGGAAGGGAACATCACTACATGAGCCTATCAGGTTATGTCCAATTCAACACCATATTAGGAATCATACTATGAGATATATCATGTTTATTCCAACGACAGTCCATCGAAGCCTTTGAAACCCTTGCTGAAACATCGATTCAATCAAAGATAGTGGCTAGTAAGAACAAATGCAGAGTCTATATAAGTTCATTTGTAACTTTGGGGTACTGGTGGGATGTTGGAATTCACTATTTCTGGTACAAGCCTTTACTGTGTTTTTGATACTGTGTAGATTTGTATCACGTCTTTAAATCTCTCGAACTCACTTTCGCTAACCAAATTGTCTACCAGTCTGCCAACTTCAAAAATTCTGTGTGCGGCGTAGATTTCGTATTTGCAAAGGTGAGGTTGAAGTTTTCACCTTTAATACTTCGCTTTTGTTGCGTATTTAAGGAAACTCCAAACTCGGCTGTTTCATCCGACAATCAACCTCGCAACCAGGATAGTAACTGGCCTCCCGAAGGCTTCAGCTTTCAGCAAGCAGTTTGGTATAGTACCCACGATATTTAGCATCGCCTATACTCGTCGCCGCACGACAATACCAAGCCTAGACCCGCCTTTATCCACAACCAACCCTGCCAAGATCGATCTATTTGACCTCTGCCATGGCCCCAAGCAAAGCGGTAAGTCCTCCACATCTCTCCACTGAAGAAATAGAGGCAACCCCTGCATACATGATATATCAGAGGATCATAATTAACAGTCATCCACAAGGCAACTGATCCAATAAATGCAAAGACCGAGCTCTATGAGAGACGCATAACTCGCCCAAAGCCCCTAACCAAGTCCAAACTCACTCAAACTGTTTTGACTGGGCGTATTACCAAGCAAACCACGAGTCGTAAGTTTCTAAAGTCTCATTAAATCTTAGACGTTAGCGCTATGGAGACTTAACGTGCTGATCATTCACCTTTATGCAGGCAGTGCCTCAAGCAAGACGCCGGTCAAATTCAAATTCGCTGAACAGAAGATCACCCACGAAATTAAGAAAGACTCTTCAGAGACCGCTATTAAAGAAGATGAGGCACAGAAAGGACTATTCCTAGATGAGAGGACAGCAGATGCGGTATCAGAAAACATTTTTACAGGGTACACACCACGCGAAATCGCACGTAAGTCTACTAAATCTACATTCCTCAAAATCATTCTGTCCACAATTATATATCTCTTCTGTATGTATAAGTTGTTATGTGGATTCGCTTATATACCTAGGAATGAACCTACTTGGTGTCTATTTTATGAAGACCCATAACCCGTAAGACTGACAGTTTGATAGATGCCGAGTTACTTGCCAACCACGCAGGTAGGAAGACAGTGCGAAGCGAGGACTTGTCTATGGCGAAACTTTTTCATAGTATGTTCACTGGTCCAGGTCGTCACGTATGATATTTTTATCATTGAAGGACGACCATGGCTATAGGGCCTATGGCACAAGCTTCTCAACAACGTGTAGCAACTCCTTTCTTCGAACTGCATATATTGAGCATCTATAGTGGGCTGGCCGTTGATCGGTGATCGCCAAGGAGATGAGATGTTCTGATATCTCGGCATTTATACATTATTAGAGGGAATGGCGGCGGCTATCTCGTCTAGAGGTCAGTTCATTAAGATCCTCGATAGGCGTATGACAATCACGTAACCTCCACCATCAAAGAACACCTCTCCATAATTTCCTTGTGCCGTTTTCATTGGTCATCCCCGATCACAACATACTTATCAAGAATCTCTTTGTTCGCTAGCCCGCCACAACCTGGTACAAAACCGTTCGAGGATGTTGCTTCATCAGAGCGCATGCAAAGCCACTGAAGTGGTGTACGCATCTAGGCAAGTAGTGAATTTTCTGTAATTGTGGATACATATTATAGCGATGCAATTCTCCTCACGGGGCGAGGCTGTGATAGCTACACAAGCCATTTTCCTAGGACTAGCATGGATATTCGTTGCTCTACGCATCTACGTTCGGCGCATCATGGTAAAGAAACTCGATTTCGACGACTACCTGCTGCTCTTCACCCTCGTAGGTCTGCCCGTTCCCACCTTCCACCTATTTTAATCAGGAACCAGGCAGCATATACTTGTTTCGCAGGGTTCTCCTTCAAAGTAGCATCGATTACCGTTTTCAACCGCGGCATCGCCCTTTCCCTTCCCCTCTCGGTGTCCCTACCGGACATGGAGACCGGATCCTTCTACTACTACCTCGCAGAACTCTTCTACATCATCTCGTCGGCCGCGCTACGCACCGCCGTCGCCCTGCTGCTCCTCCGCATTGCGCATTCAAAACCGCAACGCGTCGTCGTCTGCATCGTCATAGCGCTCATGCTCATCTACTCCATCTGCTTCCTCTTCATCGTCATCTTCCAATGCTCGCCCGTCTCCTTCTTCTGGAACTGGCATCCCGGCGCACCGGGCAGGTGTAATAACCACCACATCCTGGCGAACACCGGGTATGCGCATATGGCGCTGAGCTTCGTGGCGGATTGGACTTTGGGCCTCATGCCAATTTGGTTGCTCTGGAAGGTGCAGATTAGCAGGCAGAGGAAGATTGCCATTTCGGTTTTGTTGGGGTTTGGGCTCATGTGAGTGCTGGTGTTTCCCCGTGCGTGGTCGGACTTTGGTTAATTGATGACGCTGTAATATAGTTGTGGGCTGGCTGCGATTGCAAGAGCATATCCCATCGATCTGCTACTCGATACCAAAGACTTTTGGGCAGATTGGGCGCCCCTCGTCATCTGGTAGGCCCACCACCACCTGTCCCGCTTTTCCCTCATTCAAACTTAGCCCTTCCGCTCCAGCCGCCTCTTTTTTTCTGGGTCAAGCTGACAGATCTTTTTCGCAGTTCCACCGTTGAAGTCGGGCTCGGCCTGATCGCTGCCTCATTAGCAGCGATGCGTCCTTTGTTCACCAGCAAACGCCTGCGATCCTTAAGCTCCGGATGGAGTTCCAGGGGACTTTTTGGACGAAGCCATCGCACTGGCAACAGCGAAAGTAATTCGAGTAGGGTGGAGACAGGTATCATCAAAAAAGAGACGGTTGTGCACCAAGAGAGCACGCCTTCGCCTACGGTACCTAAAAGCGAACATTGTGTTCCTGAACGACGGGGCTTTACTGAGAGGAAATAGAATATATGATCGTTGTATTATGTGATGATTGTTATGCATAATCGGGATTGGAAGTTAGAATATGCTGTGTCATGTTTATCCTGAGAATGTTTTTATCTTTCAAATATATCAGCTCGGATGTGTTACTTGGTTGCATCTAGTCTGGACGCATCAGCCGCTTTGACTCATGAGCAACCGGAGACTCTATTGATATGCTTTGATTCCATGGGCTTACTTCTATCTGAATGTTACTCGCCCTGGCTCCGGATTACCATTCTCTGGCCCATTCCATTCTAGACATATTCTGTCTCCATCGTATAAAAAATGCATCTCCCAAGCCTCCCTCACGTTTCCAATCTTCCTTTGTGCACACCTCCCCAACCGATATCCCCTCATTCCCACCCACCGCAAGACCGCATCTTAAACCTCCGAGTTGGCCGTAGTCTTCTTCCGCTTCTCAGCGAATCGTCCCTGCTCCCGATACATCTCTGCAAACCCCGCGATTCCGAAGCAGAAGATGACGATAGTGATGACCAGGAGCGCTAGAAGCATGGAATCCATTGTGTTATTGAGCGGGCGTTCTTGGATCAGGAATATGCGATCAGAGAACTTGCTGAAGGGTGAGGCTTTGGAACAGAAATGTGGAGGAAGTGATGAATTTGAGAAGATTTGCTGGAAGAGGTTGGGGCAGAAATTTGAGAAGACGACTTTGGCAGATAGATCAGAGATATGTCGATTGCGAGCTTGCAAATTCGATGGAGAGGAAATGCAGAGTAAATGATAGCAAAATGAACGACTTGAGCTAAATGAGTGTATATGGCTAAATGAGTGTGAGTTCGCAGAGGCACTGGTTGAAATGAATGACTGGCTTGCTAAAGTCGAAAAAAGCACTGCAAAGCAAAGAAATCAAGGTCGAATAAAGGAGAGACGTACGGTTGGGGAGAAAGACGTTGAAGGTCGAAGTGCCGACGATATAGATCTAGAAAGATACCTTAAATTGTACATCTCCACTGATGTAACATTACTAGAGCCCAAAGAAGGAAGCTAATGGAGGGAATACAAAGGAGCGCGAACGAGGACCGTTTTGCGTCCTGTGCACTTGCACTATGCCATTCTGAAACACAGTCAAATAATCAATAAATGCTAGACAGTAATGAAATATCTTGTGCTTGGGAAAACTATTATGCGTGATGGCAACGTCTGAGCTTATACCGAAGGCGATGTCGAGATTGAGAGGGTTTGAGCATAAGAAATGCAAGAGATGTTTGGAGAGAAAGAGGCTGAAAGGGAGCAATGTGGGGCGGGCCTGGTCCGAACCACAAGCTTGGCGCACCTCCTTTCAAAGCATTGGCAACCAGATGGCTCGAGCTTTGAGAAGACCTTGGATCGTGAGATTGCCAAATTGACGAAATAATAATTTCCACCGGTCCAGGATACTGATAGGTGGGAATTCGTTGGGTTCAATTTGGGCTTGAAGCTCCATTGGTCAGGTCTGGCTATGGATTGGACCAAATTCCTATTTTGATGCACTTAGTTTCAGTGGCTAAAATGGCTGCGAAAGTCATGGCGGTCAAGAAAGTAAAAGTACTGGACACATTTTGGTGTTTTCTTATAAATAACATTGTAATTTGAGTAACGGCTGCCATCGTCGGAGGACAACCCTTGAGCTTTTTTATGCCTCGCAACGATATTGCGCCGGCCCTGTCTACATTAGAAATATTATTGAAACCACCGCTCATCCAGCACTGACCTCTCAAGTTCCCCGCGGTGGTACTTGAGCACATCCATGGGGAACTGAAGCCAGGGAGCCCATTCGTGATGAAGTGTTTCCCAGATGTACTCTATCCCATATGCTGGTTTCCTCTTCCAAAATGCCGTCTGACCACTGCTGAAGGCTTTCATGAGAAGGCAGGCCGCATACCAGTACGCAACGATTACATGTGTTATCGAGTCCTGTTGCATGGCCAGCTTGATCCATGTGTCTGAACAAGAGTTACAGCATCGAAGAATTTCGAGAGGTCCCTCCTCTTCGAGGATTGGCACTAGTTCTGGTGTTGTTGCGACTTTGATCAGTCCCGCTGCCAGTGCCAAGCGATCAATGTAGAGATCGTAGTGCTGTGGGCGTGGATTTATGGAAGTGAGCTTTTTGCAAAGAGGCGCCACAACACCCTCGTCTAGAGGCATGTATGTTGCGAATAGTGGCCGAGCAGAAATATGTCTGAAAGAACCATGGTATTCTTGTTGATCGGCTTCGGCAATTATCGAGGCTATAGCACTGATATGAGCCCAAGAACTGCCCGGGCGTGGCATCTGAGAAGGGGAGAAGCCTTTGTCCATTGTGTCGCCGTAGTACAGATCTAAAAGAAATGCTGTACCAACTACAGTATATCAGATTAGAGCAAATATATAATTTGATGCGGGAAGTATTAAAAGCAAATATTATAATAGGAAGTTCAATAAGCTGGTTAGTTTGGTAGACTTACTAATTGGATCTTTTTCTACAGGGCCAAGACTGGAAGACAGCATTGAACGCATATTGGTGATAGCGAGATGAAGATGATGTACTTCTAAAGCTTCAATGCCGTGGAGGTCCAGTACCGTATCCTCGGAATTTTTAACTTCCTGCATATGACAAGCAGCAAGTGCGAGTATTGCGTGCATGAGAACATTATTCTGAACAATTAGCAAATATCAAATCGAGGATAATAGTCACATACCTTAAATGCAGCGGGTATAATCTCCCTAATCCAATACCGGTGAGGTATTATGAGATTAGTGCTCGTAAAATTTTCAAAATGATCCAACAACTTCTTGTCCTGAACAGAGAAACCGTACAGCTGTCCATTTGACGCTTCGGATGCCTGTTGTCCAATTGACTCGGTAACAAACTCAAACTGCTGAAACTTAACCAAATTTCTGGTGGTTTGATTGTTCACGAGTTGATCATCGGATGTGCTGCTTCGCAGAGAAGGTATACCATCCACGACAGAGAATACATTGGTCTTCTCCTTCCACTTTGGTACACGGATCGACTCATAGACACACTCTCGATGCTGTTGAGCACATCTCAAGCAGACAGGGTGTTCTTCGTTACACTATCCACTTTTAGTCTTCATTTCAATTAATCAATTAGATTATATTGTCCAACAAAGTGAAGAGATATTGGCCGCTCTGCTGGCATACAACAAGCATCTCACATGAAAAAAGAAAGCGGCGGGTACTGGTACCTTAATGCGTCGTTCCTTGCAGGGCAAGCAACCAGATCGTGATTTTCCCTTCGAAGCCCGCGATCGCGTTGCTGGTAGCTGAGTCCCTGAGAATTGGATTGAAGCCTTATCACCTCTAGACATGAGTAAATGATTTGATGTTTTGATGGCTATCTTGAGGTCGAATTTCGCAAAATTCCTGAAGCCTTGAGGATTTCTTATTAAAAAAAGATAATTATTATGTGCGAGAACTGAATGAGAAGTTAGGATTGCCGATTTAGAGTTACGATGAATCTTTCTAGATGTGAACAGATATGGGAAGGCCCCGACTGATCAACACTTAAATCTAGAGCAGGGTTTTTCTTTCACGGCTGATGCAATGCACGGTTGAAGCTCATATGATAAATGAACAACCTCTAGATCCGGAGCGGTACGACGAGTCCGCTTATATAGCCATGATGACCTGCGCTGAAGCCATTTGTTCTCCATATAAGGCTACTACAATTTGTAGGCTATTGGCAAGTCAGACATGGTATAGAATATTTATTTGTCGGTCCTCGCTTGGAAGCTTAGGGAAGCAGAGGATAGAGGTGCTGAGTAAGTCTTCAAGGCTTTGTTCTTTTTGTGTCGCACTAAAGTGCATCAAGCAATCAGATACTCTAGAACGACTTTCGGACTTAAACAATGACGCGAGGGAACAATTTGGATCGTGTTATAACAACGTGCTCTAAGATTGACGGCGATGTTTTTTTTTGGCTGAGGAGTAACTGGAAGCATGGGACGGAAGCATGATGTGTTTCGTGGCTTGGTATGCATGCAAAGACCTTTTAACACAAGGTGGGGCCCCATACTTTGACTCTTGAGTGGTGTTTTCCAGTCTGCTTCTGGTTATTAATCCACGCTACCCCCAGAATCAGGGTTAATGTTCCAGGTTAGTGTGCAGTCCTTGAGCCAGTTATATGCCTGTGTAACAAGAAAGTGGTGTGTTTAGCTGCTGAGTCTTAGTCAGATGTGGGATTGATGCAGTTAAGCTTAAAAGGTGTAACCCTGTCTTCGGCTGGCCGTTTTGTCTTGGCTTTTTGCTATACACAGCCTTTTGTACAGTCAGCGAAAGATATGTTTACTAAACTGTGAGGAAGAGCACGGGGCGTACTCGGTACGCCATTACTGCGGCGAATTAGGCTGCCAGGGTGAGCAGAAATTTCCTACCTGGGAAAGACTAGGGCTGGCTCTCGTCTGATGTTGCCTTCACTCTATGCAAGGCACCATACATATGATGGCGAATTCTAATAATGTTCATAATTGTTCACTCTGGAGCACACTTGGTCGCCGTAAATTAATTAAAGGGCAAGTTACAACGTGTTTGGAGACGCTGATACATTTGCAAAAAGAACACAGCATGATCCGTTCCGGGTTGCTAAGAATTCTTAGATGTCTAAAACACTTCTTTTCAGACATATCACGAGCACCGCTACCATTTTGGCTGTCGGATGTATGATCATGGCCTTGATGTCAGTCCCAGAGCGGAAAGACTGGGAGTCCATGTCATAGCTGTTTGTCACCTTTGCTGTCGGCACAGCCGACACAGGCTTGATGTTAGCTCTGGAGATAGAAACGACAAAGGCCGGACATTGGCGCGGCGATACATGTGATCTTACTCAACATATCTGTGATACCAAAGCTAAGGTCCGGACATATTGTGGTGTCGGAGTGAAATAGTGCTTCGTCACAATCCATTCAAATAAGGCTGAGGATCCTCGCCTACCAAAGAGCCAAGCACTTTAGGGCGGCGCACATGCCGCCTGCTGGAGCTGACTGCCATTCAACATTACCAACCTCACCTTGTGTCATACTATTTTTATTACAAACCCAATTGCGCGTCATTCATCGCGATCTGACAGCTCAATCGTAACTCCGCCGATAGAATCCGCAAAGAAGTCATGGCAGACTATTCAGCGCAAAAGGTTCCTGATCTGAAGAAGCTTCTCCAGGAGCGCGGCTTAGCTGTATCTGGGAAAAAGGAAGATCTCATTGCGCGGCTCCAGGAAGACGACTCTAAGAAAGCGGCTGCAAAGCCAGGTAAGCATGACCACCCTCAATTGCTCACGAAATGGAACGTTGAATTTGCGCAGCTCCCGCCGAAGATGAAATCGACTGGGATGAGGATGACAACAAAGCCACCACCGACCTAGCAGAAGCTGCAGTTGTTGCGGGCGGTCTGGGCCAGGTAGATACGCCTGCAGCCGTTCCGAACCAAGTCCCCGATGTCAAACCCGCGACTACTACGGAACTAAAGATTGTTGGAGGAGACAACGCGCCGACGGCTGCCGACGGAGCTGTCGCGTCATCTGGAGTCCCAACCTCAAAAACTGCTCCCAAGCCAGAGGCGCCGAAGGAAGACTTTACAGCAGGTGTCCCAAAGACAGATGCAGAAAAGGAGGCAGAGAAGCGCGCTGCGCGGGCTAAGCGTTTCGGCATTGAGGAGACAGCAGAGGCCATTGAGAAAAGGAAGGCGCTGGAACGCGCTAAGAAGTTTGGTTTAGATGATAAGCAGGCGGTAGTGAAGGGCTTGGATGATGCACTACCTGAGCGGAGGAAGCGAGGTCGAGAGGACAGGGAGGCTAAAGGCGGACGCGCTGTGAAGAGACAAACCCCCGATCGGAGAACGGAAGCACCTAAAGGCAAACCCGCGCCCATGCCTGCGAAGAAGCCTGCGGGCCGTATCACGGACGACCCAGTGGAGAAGGCTAAGGCTGATGCTCGCGCGAAGAGGTTTGGATCGGCTTCTTGAGCGACTTTCGCGCATAGGACACTCTAAAACTATAGGATCCCTCACCAATCTCTGAGGCACTTCAATTTCTTCCCAACAGATCATGAAATTAAGTATGATCACAGCGATCAACAAAACAAACGGATTTGGGCTTGATGCATTTGGAGCACAGCGAGGCAGGCGTGTATACTAGATGAATAAGGACAATAATGGATGGGTTTTTCTGGACGTCTCTTAGATGAAACCATCTCTTGTGTTGATCGTTCTATGACACTCGCAGGGACATATCCTGAGTACTCATCCCTCTCGGAAGTCCTGGGTGAGTCTTTCCAGGCGAATCTTTCAAGTGAAAAATATCCCACACATTAAAATTTCACAGCCATGCTTAGAAGTTCTCACAGTTGAGCTATTCATTTTCACATATCCTACGGCATTATGACCAGATACGATGTTCGCCTGCATTCCTTTTCCAAGTTTTTCCTTCTCTGATTCTGTGACCGGCGTGGCTGCCGTCTATGATGGACCATCTTTCTACCTGGGAGTAAGGACAGAGCGTGCAGAGTCACATTATTTCACGGCTTCACCTTCAATTGCCACGATGCCATGATGGTTATTCGGACTGCCAAGAGACACTGCTTATAGAGATGAATACTCGACTCTTGATGCCACTCACCTTAAGATGAAGCAGAAAGCACAATGATATATGTTCTCCCGAATGCTTCATTTTCTATAAAGCGTTATCTAGTGCAACCAATTTCTGCTGATGGTACTAGAGACCTAATCTGTACTTACGAACCTACAGCAAGTGCGCACATTTGATAGTGTATCCGGCGTCTGCAATATGGCTATTTGTTATCGACACATATGGCCCATGCCAGGTGTTACCCAAGTTATTTTCATAATTGAAAGGGAGGGCTTAATCTGAGGCTGTCAAATGATAGTTGGGAGCTCCTTCCTCCTACGTGCTTCCCGAATTTAGGTAGCGCACACCTTTAGCAAAGCTCCCGTCCCTTAGCCTTTTAGGAAATGATTCGTGCTCTTCCCACTGAAATCTCAATCTTGCTCCTATACAGACCAAGCCATATCAATTTTAGAACAATGTGCATCAAAGTCTAAGTGCTTTCATCGCCGAAGAGGATTATCTTTAAGCTCTGATATCCGCAAAATTTTCAATAGATATTAGATCCGGATTATTGCATACTAGCCGACAAATAGATCCCCGCGGAATGGGTGACCCCGTCTTCCAAAAAAGCCTCCCGAATCTACCAAGGGCCATCCTTTCACGGAAATTTTCAGCTATCGTGGACACCAAGGAGTATCCCTCTGCAGGAACAGCCCAGGCTTGCGTCTGGATCTTCCACTTTAAGTTCGCTATTGACTGTGGGTGAGACGGGGTTTTGCGGTAATGCAAACTTGTACGCATTGAATTGCGATTGAAGAAACAGTTTCTCACGAGTCTCACAATACCGACCAACGAAGTCTGCAAGAAGATCCTTCGCGGAACCGGAGTGCAGTACGAATGACCTTGATGGATGATATCTGCAAGGAGAATCCCGTTTGGCGAAACTGACAGAAAATGTCTCGGGCCTTTGTTCGATGACAAAAATTCGGTTTCTATCTGACGGGCAGGATCAACAGGGTTTCGAGGGCCTTTTCTGTTAATTAGCGTGCAAGGATAGCGACCAACAAGGACTCGAAGATGGGGTATATGATCCTTATGGGCACCCTGGCAGTATTGACACATCTCTTCCCCCTCATCTATTCCGTTCCTTTCCTTACCTCCCGCTTTACGGGGGAAGGGATATAGTTGCATGGATAAGAACTTTATTACACCTACCTATTACATCGAGATCTGGTATCCCTGGCTCATGATACGCGTATGGAAAGAAGATAAATGAACAGGGTATCGACACCACTTCGCCGTCACGTTACTGAAATGGGCCCGACAAATTCGAGACTGAATGTTCCGCGGCAGCCACATGCGTTAGCTCTTCTTTACAAACGTTCTTGTTGGCTGACCGTTGACGAATGAGAGGCTCTAGCACCCCAGGTATGTGAAAACGGGCTTGTGGAGTCGCTTAGACTTTCTGTGCACTTTCCACGAATGATGTTGTCAAGAATTTCGAGAAGTGGGCTGGTGCCACAATCTCAAAATTGGAGTGAATTTTCAAGATTCAGTTATTACAAGGTTTTGGGAGAAGTGCGTCAAGGGGACCGACACTGATGAGGCAACTATGGAATTCGCCTGCCAGCGCATCAAATGGTTGAAAACCGAGATTCACATGCGTGGGCGATGTGGCGTTGAAATGCACAGACTACGCCACAATGTGGTTTATTGTTCAGATCCGAGATCTCGCCTGCCAACAAATACAGAACCCCGGTCGATCGCGCCTCTCGCTTATGCGCGCTTCAGCTGGACTGGCACAGTGGTCTTGGTATTTTCGCGTGAGGCTGAGGCGACGAAGTCCTGATATTGGCCGGAAAGCGAAGGAGACAGAGAATTTTTCAGGATTTTCATAGCTGAAGTTTGGTATAGCCTTGGAAGGTTTGAAGACTTTGGTAATGTCTGGTTGGTTATGACCGCAAGGGGTATGATTTACCGAAAAGTGGCTAGTCCTCCGATGGCTATCACAAAGTCAGGTTGCTCGAGGTTGATACCGCATTTCTGAGTCATTGGTGTGATGAACGACCTCCTATACACAATGAATGTAATCGCGAGGGTCACCTCATTCATAAGGGGGTTCAGGGGCATCATCGCGAGACGCTGATAAAAAATTGGTTACCGAACCATTGGACGAGAATTTTCGGGCGGTGGCCAATCAAATGGAGGATCGGGTCTAGCTTGAAAGGACCCCATGAATCCTGATTGAATCTTGAGGCAAATCTGCTCGAATGGCAACAGAAGTTACGGAGACATCCCCACAGCTTTTTTCTTGTCAGATATTGTCTGAGGATACTTGGCTTTTGTTGGTTGAGTTCACGGCCCCGTCCGCCCACTTTGACAGGTCTAGAGTTTGCGTTCCTGGACACTGGTCTTCTTATTTTGGGGGTAGGGCCGGGAAGTCTAACGTGAGCAACGAGACGGCCCGCTAGGCACCACTAGAGGCGGTCCAGATATCTCAATCGTCGAGGCCGGGAAAACTCGAGGTTTCTGTATATGTTGGTGCAATGCAAAGGTACCAGGTATCGCTGAAAGCTGACCGAATTCCAACTCGGGGTTGAGCGATGGAACAGACGCAGCTTCCACCGATACGATCGGCCACAGACCCAATGACCAGCACCTGACATTAGACGCAGCACTTGGCGACGGGTCGATCATCCTGAAATAGACGCCCCTAAAGCCGATGCAAAACTGTGGGCTTTCAGTGCCTGCGAATGATAGTACGGCGCCTAAATGGCTACACTATCCCTAGTATCCTATCGCCTAATCCCACTGTAGCCACAGGGCCTCCACAGGCTCCCACTTCTTTTCAACGTCCACCGTCCAGATTGTTGGCCCGGATTATGCCTCAATCAACCTCACCGCTCCAACGAATGAACGACTTGAGAGCAATGCTTCTGCATCTTATAGGGTCTCGAGATACATGCCACCTTGCAGTAGTACTATGCAATAGTCAGCATGGTATTATGCAGATGGGCGCAGTCAACAGATGTCTTCTGTAAGGGAAATGGGTCTTTTTGCTTGCTTTTTTTTTGGTTTTGCTTCTTGCCTTTGACTACATTGCGCTATCCCGTATGCTAGGCGTACAACGCAACATGACGAGCTTTTCTTCTATTTCTGCAACGGCTTCTATTCCAGTCTAAAATTTTGGAGGATTTTAGCCACCTGACTGGACCGGACTACGCGTTGCACCTCACATGTGCTGGAGATGTTGCTCAACGCCACAAGGCAAGCAGCCGGGTTCTGAGTGACGATCTCAAGTGGTAGTTCCGGTACTTGACCTGAACGCCATTCTCTGTAATATGTGCGCCTCTCCTGCTTCCTGATTCCCATTCCATGTCACCATCCACACCAATCTTGTCCATTTGTCGATAAGCTTACCCTTATATTCCTAGTTGAGAATTGAGGCTGGCCGTTCAAGGAGCCAAAGGAACAAGCGCCGTCTTCGTTTACCCACCAACTTCACCCCTCCACAACTGCCCAACAATCCCCACATTTGATCCTCGACCATCCACCACGCTTCCACCACCATCCCTGGAGACAAGGGCATCCCATATACTTCCCGTTCCCACACACCCTCTTCCTCTTTTGCTCTCTTCGTTTATCGATATCGAAACCTAATTGCACTGTCATCGTCTAATTCTCACTGCAAGCTTTCATTACTTCGGCATACCCTGGAGGTTATTGTTTACCGTTTCATATACACTTATCGATCCTCACGGACTGTATCGCGCACTACAATTAATACTCTCTGTACACATCTTCAGCAATAGGGTGGCTAGCTCGGCTTTGAATTACTCTTCCTCTAATAGAGAAAGGTCCTCATGGACACAGCAGTACAACCAAAAACAACAGTAAGTTCATCTCCTTTCCACTTCATTCTGCATGCTAACAACAGGTTCGGAAGATATATTTGCCTTGATGATAAGGAAACATCAGTGCAACATAACTACGGGAATGTCAACTGTACAACGCGAAAACTCGTAACAATTGGAGATTATACAGGTCACCAGGGTGATGCGGATATAGGAAAACAGAATGGCTTCGTATCAATCCGGGTCCGATCCGCCTATTCGTACAGAGGATCAGAGGAAAACTAGAAGGCAAGGAGGATATATGGCTCCAACGATCAGATCGCAGAGCAGGGAAAGGGGCAACATGCAAGTCTATGGGCAGACCGAAGCAAGAAGAGGCCAGACTCCAGTGGATAGGACATATCAGACGGTACCACGTCCCAGGATACGAGACCCTTCGCCCAGTACGAAACCTGTTGCAGGAATAAAACCAAAATCTGGCTTCGGTTTTGGGAATGCAACCACGACCACAACAGTGACAGCTGGAGGACCAGTGCCTGAACTCAAAGGGAAATCATCTCGAAATGTTTTGAGGAGAAAGCCCTCTTCGATCGCGAAGCAAGCACTAAAGGATAATACACCTCCAATCCCAAGCATGGAAAAGATAGTCGCGACATCTCCTGCCGAATGGATGCGGCCATCAAGCGCTAGACGCCCGAGTACTGAGTCTTCAATGAGACCAGCCGATGTCTATACTGATATATTTACAAGACCGAGTGCAAGAGTTCTAAAAGATGAAGAAGCGCCTCGGATTATACCAGAACTTGATAGGTATGGACCCAGACTGGAGCAGCCTCGGGAGTATCTCAATAGAAATCCTGAGATCCCAAAGCTCTCCACTCAGAATCTTCCCCTCGCAACCCCCTTGTCATCAGGAGGGTCATCCGGGACCCCAGTTTATGGGCTCAGCAGTAATACCAATCGTTACAGTGGGTACAGCGGAAGTGGTTACAGCGCGAGTCCATCGACTCGATTTTCCGAGTCACCTGGCCCGGGCGCTTATAGTAGAGACACCACTCCAACATCCATGTCTTCTCAATCCCCCGGAATCATGGCGCCGCTGAAGACAAATACTCCTCGATTAAAGCAAGGAAGTCCCGCATACAGTCGACCTCCAGTCACAAGAAGAAGGGGTGGAAGTTTATCTAATGAAGTCGAAGTGCCTACGGTGGATACACAAGGACTACCGGCCCTTCGTGAATCTCTTAACTCATCATCGTCAAACTCAACAGTTAAGGCAGATGGAAAGACGAAGGAGCAGGAAAAGGGGAGGAAAAAGAAAGGGCTTTCTCCTCTACCGCCCAGCCCTCCGCCAAGAAAGTCATCTCAAAAGTTTAAGAAGGAACGGTCGATCGAAGACTCACCTACGAAATCTAAAACCTCAGTTGAATCGAAGAGAATGCCTAGTTCCGACTCGTCCCCCTCGAAGCCTCCCATGGCCTCCTCACAAACGCAGTCCCCTGCTCAAAATTTACCTCCCGTTCGACCCAGCAGAGAAGGAACTCCCAGTTTGACACAAGATTCAATCAACGTAGTTCAGAGTAATTTGACTGGACTGAACTTCTCTCATAATCGACGTCGAAGTTCTCTTCCAAGGGGTACGTCACCACTGATGAGTGCTCAGCAACCTTCTAAATTTTTATCGCGTAATCCTTCTCCAAGTCCAGTGATGCCAACTCAGCGTGAGGGAACTCCTGCCCCAGCAGGACTAGGCATAATCCCGAATCTAAAGCCACCTCAAGAACTACATCCGGCCTTAAGACCTGCTGGGACTCGAACCCCAAGTCCGATTGTTACCAATACAAAAACTAGATTTGCTCTCTTTGGTCGACGAACAAAGACAGCCCCGGAGATCTCAACACTCGATACCAAAGACAAGGCCTCCAGAAAGGGACCCGCAGCTGGGACTGGACATGAAGGTTATGGGAAATATGCCACTCGTGGCCGAAGTAGTAGCACAGGCAGTGCTAGTAGAGCTCGAGATCGAAGCCTGAGCGGAGCCCATTCATCTCAGGAAAGTATTGCTAATACACTCTCAAACGATCCATTTCTGCGCGAAAGAATGAGTCCAGTGGTTATAGCTGGTGGAGGGGAGATCATCGAAAATAGGAATGCCAGTTCCGAATTATCTCGAAGCGAAAGCAATACAAGCCTCATAGTTGAGAGACGAAGCTTAGAGTCCAAAGGTTCTTCGAGGACTAATTTGAGCAATGAATCCAATCGTACTACACTTTGGCCATCCGCATTGCCTAAGGATGCACTTCCGAAGGATGCAAGGAGGACCTCAACCCTCGCGATGCCAAAAACTAGACGTCCTTCTGATAGCGCTGATGAGGTTGTCGGAAAGACTTCATTAGCCTTCCGTCGTTCCATGCAGCGAATGAATAATTCGACAGGGGCATTGAATCTTCCAAAGCCTATCCAGATTCCAGGTATGGGGCTGTCACCATCGCTTAACAGTCTGGACTCGAGTGTCATATCGAATGAGTCGCAGATGGAAAGGCTAGCAGATTTGAATCGCGGACGAAAAGGCCACCTCACCAAGCCTAGAAAACTTGAGAAGAGACCAAAATCTCCGCGCAAGTGGAACATCTTTCATCGATCACAGCCTGCCAAAGAAGAAGTGGGGACTGCGCTGCCAGTTCAGGTTGGACGACCAGTTGTGAAAGCAGTTCCTCATTATGCTTTGCTCGACTCTTCTGACGAACAGCAAGATAATGAGGACGTAAATCTTGAAGATATTTTGCGTGATGCTGATGTGGTCGATCTTACGAATGAAGAACTTGACGCGTTACAATTTGGTGCATACAAGGAGAATCTGCGGCGCATAAATGATCTCAACACTATGATCGAGACTGGTGTCTCACTTCCTGAGAGGTCACCTATCATATTTTCGTCACCAGAGCCGATGCAGACACCCGAACTACAGCAGGGAGGGTCACCAATCGCTCAAAACACATCACCACCACGGCCAGCTCCACTCAAAGTTATCAAAGATCCTTTAATACAGCCGATGGACTTGAAAATCACAGCAGAGATCGCACCAGTACGTCCCAGTCGCTTGGCACAAGTTGGTCGAATCCCTAAAGTCATCTCCGCGCGCCCTGTAGCGACATCCCCAAAATCTTTCTCCAGACCTTTTGCCCGGCTCAGCACGATTCAGCCTTTACAAGCACCAATTGTTTTAGACAAAGAATCCATCGCAGTTGGTCCAAGTCCGCCGAAGCCATCCACTCCTGAGCCACATAACGATGCTTTACCAATCGGCTTGGGGCTGCGACAGCAGTCCATTGACTCCAAATCGGATGCTGCATCAACAAACCACAAGGACTTCCTTGCTTTCTCTCCAAGGAAGGGTTCTGAGGCTACGAGCAGCTCGGGTGGAAATAGCTATCTTGACACAGTTGCTGTTATTCCGCAACCAAATGCCGCACTTGTGGAGGACGAGGTTTGGGACGAGTATGACGACCTGATGGGGAATGAAGGTCCGGTTCCAGTATCTGCAACGTCCTCACACGGCAACCCCTTTGAGTACGAGAGTTATGAAAGCAGGCGTCTAGGAAAATCCAAGGTACCCATTACAATAGCCATGGACTCGCCGTCGCTGCCTAGCATTGCTGCACCATCTAGCCCTAGCAAAAGATCGGTCTTCACCACGTCTAGTGTATACAGCGCCGATATGACACAGGTCCTGAGAGATGCCCTGGCAGCTGAGCCGACGCCTACCACGCCTATGTCTTTCACAGATTTCTTCTCTGGTTATGGTGATCGGAACAATTCAACCCCAGGTGACTCAGCACGTAAGCCACAAAGAACTTCTCAAGGCTCACGGAAGTCGAATGGATCCAGCAGTCATACACGATCCGCTTCGGGTCTTGTGGCCATTCCTGAGCAAGAAAATAATTCTTCTATCTCGCAGGTCAATCTTCGCGTAGGTTCTATGACTGTCAGCAAGTGGCTGACCTTTGGGCATGTTCTTTTCAGTCCGGCACGGGAGGAGCTTATGCAACTGGAAGGATCGACCAAACGCCACTCCATCCTTGTGATTGATGGTCTCGGCAATGGTATGTTTTCTTCTTCATTCAATATACCAAGCTCATGATTTATAGATGACTGGTCCTTCTATGCCTCCGAAACCTACCCCTCCGCTACGTTCTACAACCTCTCCTCCACGCGTCCTCTCTCCAATTCCCAACGTGTTTCAGGTGGCCCCACTCTCCCACCAAACCACCGACAAATCCAATATACGTCTCCCCTCCAAAAGTTTCCATTCCCTTCTTCCACCTTCCACGTTGTCGTCTTCCGGTTCCCAGTCGCCATGGCGCACCCGGCATACGCCAACATCATCGCCGAGTCTAAACGCGTACTCAAGCCTGGCGGTTACCTCGAACTCGCAATCCTCGACCTTGATATGCTGAATATGGGCACTCGTGCCCGTCGTGCCGTTCGTGCGCTAAAGATACAAATGCAGACCGCAGATCCAGCAATTAATCTCAGCAGCGCGAGTGATGCCGTACTTAAGCTTGTCGGTAAACGCGGATTCCGGGATGTTAAGACCTGTAATGTTGGTGTACCAGTGGCGAGTCCTGTACCTGCTAAAGACGTACCTGCGGCTGAAGAAAGAAGTCTCGCGAGCATGTTGCAGGATGAAAGTGCTGCCGCCGATGAGGGAATCACGAAGATGGTAGCACGTGTTGGCAGATGGTGGTACACGCGCTGTTACGAGTCGCGTGCTGCGGATTATACAGAGGAGCGCAGTCTTTTTCGAGATCCAGCGTTACTGAAGGAGTGTGAGACTTGGAGCAGCAGCTTTAAGCTCGTGGTTGCTTATGCACAGAAACCAGTTCAAGGACGACGACGAACGAATAGTGTATAAATACACTCTACGACACAAACTAAACCTCAAGCGCAGCATTAATGGCTTCGGCATTTTTTGTATTTCCAGCGTTTTGATCTATTCACTCCAAGCATGGCATAGCGCAAGATACCACACTGGGCTCACGCCCTCATTATTTCACCCAAATAAACATCATCACATCTCCACCATATCAACATCATACACCTTCAACCACTGGACTGGGTATTCGCAGCGCGATTTAATTTAATCAACATTTGAACTTATTTTTTGTTTTTTTTTGGGCATAGGTTGGGTCCGGGGAAATGGGAGCGGGGACACAAGAGGACATGAATAATGAGATTCATGATATTGATGTTAATAGTTTACGATCGTTGATTTATCTGATTAGCGTGTTGTAGATACCCAATTGGTTTATATAGCATAATCCATACATAATATTCATCTTGTCACATTATTTTACTTTGGCATGGTGACCAAACAACTTGTCAGGGACTGATCACTGATATAGCAACAAAGTAATGCCAGAAATGACGGCTGGGAGTATGGGCATTGAGCCCAAGGTCATAAGCCGATCCATCTCCCGCGTTGTATGCTCCAACCCGGCTACGGATTTCCTAGCATACCTGACCTACGGGTTCTTCGCCTCCTCCGCCTTCTCCTCCCCAGTTTCCGCGACCTTCTGTCCTGTTCGGCCCACGCTCTTTGGGGCGAGGGTTCGCGTTTGGTTTTGTCCATGACGAGTGCTGAAAAGGGGTCGGCCTCGCTTATTATAAACATCATGATTCGTTCGGGACGGTACAGGAAATGCGTGTCGAAGGAGAGGAAAGATGAAATTTGGGGCACTTTGCGTCCTATCAGGGGGTTGACGAAATCTTTTTTTTTTTTTTTTTTTTTTTTTTTTTTTTTAAAAAAAATCAAAAATCGCTACGGTTTTGGAAAGAACGGGAAGGTACCAGGGCGAGCATTGGTGCTCGGGATAAACACGCGATTTAACAAGATGAGATAAACCGGTGTCATATGAGCCGCGGGGGTGCACAAACCCGCAAGGGGTTGCTTGGATTTGGGATGGATTTTACAAGGCCTGCTCAATTCAGGAGCGGCCACGTCCGAGATTCCAATTCGCAAACAAGAGTTTTTCGGTCTCCTTTCCGATGGAGTGGAAAGTTCATACGCGATATGTTGGACTGGCAGGCTTATGCTCAAAGACACGAATTCACACAGAGAAGAGGCAATATGTCCATGATGATGGCGGTTATTAAAGTGCGTGGTATTTTTGCTCATGTTAAGCACTGACTGTACCACTCATTCACGTAGACACACCTCGCGCAACCTTGACATGAGGTGGATCCGGAATATCCATTACCACCACACTGGCCATATAATGGCACAGTTCCACCCGAACAACCAGTGCTGGTTGCCGCGGCCGACGTAGTTGTTGTGCTTGAAACACGGGTCGTTGTTGTCGGGGCGGCTGTGACTGTGGAGCTTGAGGAGCCCTATTTCTTCTCTTAAGTAAGCGATTTCAAAGGTCCACGAAGTCAGGACGGAAGGGAGGCCCCGATGCTGCAATATGTGAACGAGTGGCGACTTACAAATGACTTTATCACAGCACTGAGAGGCGCAAACCACGTAGTCGCGATCTTCTGGTTTCCGGCATCATTGGGATGGACCCCATCGCCTGTATCGCTGGCGGTGCTGAAGCCGTTATACAGGTTCACGACTGTGACTGGGCTCTGCGTAGTTGTGACTGCCCACGTCAATATTCGAGACAAGGGTATCAGGGCCGATATACGTACTTCCGGCAGCCCAAGCAGGAATCGCCGCGTTCAGGGCGATGACGCCGGCGTTGCAATCTGAACACCCACTTGGATTCATCGGCAAGATCTGTGCAACTATTACCACCATCTTGGGATTCTGGGCGCGCATCTGCCCAACAAGCGTGGTATAAGCTTGCAGTATAGTCGAGGTGGCGAGATGGCTCCAGACATCGTTTGTACCAAGCATCATAGTCACCACGTCTGGCTTGGAGACGGCGAGCCAGCCTGGAAGCTGATTGTTGGACACAATTCCCGTGGCGAGAAACCCTCCGTGGCCATCGTGCTCAGCGTCAAAGGTAAAGCCACATGACTGGCCAGTAAGAGTTCCGACAAAATTGGTGTTAGTGATTCCTGCCGCTTGGAGTTTTTGCCAGAGATAAGCGCGCCAACAGCCCTGGCTCTGTCAGCGATGGCCCAGAAAATTTCATATCAGAACTTACGGGTGATCCTGTAATGCTGTCACCAAGATGGTTAATTCTAACAGTGACAGATAAAACGGGAATAGCAAATGCAAGGAGCGAAACTATAGACAAGAATTTTACGTTCACCATAATGCAATGTCTAGCGGAATGCCCGAGAAGGAGACAACGTACGATAATTTAGGTCAAAGGTAATTCATATTATATATATCCTATTACGGGACCGGCAGCCGACATGCCTGAATAGCTTTCAGAATATTGAAAGCTCATGAGGCGGAGGGAGTAGCTCCGCTTAAATGGATGAATACCCCACATTAGACTTTTGTCTTTTGAATTTTCCTTGGAGGTAAAATCACTGAATTTAATGATTATATGGATCAATAGCCCCAATGTTTCAAACTCCGAGTTTTCTCGGGCTGCAGGAAGGGGACTATTACTCACGTGATCTCAAATCATATGTTGGCTGATTCTTTGGAAGCAAGACTACCCAATTTCTAGGCCAGACATATGTCGGCTAGGCCCATTTTGGTGCTCCAAAACTCTAGCCTATTTTTTCTATCTGGCGTTGGCCCTGAATTGGACTCAAGAAAGAGACCATAGCCAGAGGAAATGTGCTTCGTGTAAACTGAAAGCCTTTTGGGCTAAAAGATTGCATATGGGCCGATACTTTCAAGATGGCATCACAGTCAAATACGATTCGAGCGCGATGATACTTGTTGTCCGCATAATCGGAGGAGCAACCCTGGAGGATAGAGTAGATCACTGCGGCGGTAGCATAATATCCTGCCGCGGTTAGTGCCATAGATGGATTTGTGACACTGAGGTTAGCTGAATTAGCACTAGAAAAACCGACAGAGTGCGATGAAGGCCCCATTTACATAGCGCCTTCGATCTATAAAGCTTCGAATTTATTCCACCAGGCACCGAGTTCTTGAAGCAATTCCTGAGTTTTCCTCCGCTCAGTACCGTGGGCACACCCTCGCTCAGAAAGTTTTGTCAGAGCCTGCTCAAGCGTACCACCAATTCCTGCTCCAGACAGAATGAGTGGCACACAAAGGGCGATATCAACCAGCGGATGTAAAGGCGGTTTGTCTCTCCTAGAAAATGGGCTTGTTCACCAGTCTTCGGAAGCAAAGAGTACTGGCTTGTTCTCTAGGAGCGAAATGAATACCTAGAAACAACGGATTACTTATTTTCCTGATCGAGCAAGTTGTTGAGAATTGGCTTTACCATGGAGACTCTTATAGTTCGGAAAATATCATGGATTAATCTATCACTACATCTCTCAGTTCCACTCAGTTCGACCGATTTTCTCAATCCAACAATGTGAGGGAAGCAACCACCGGGAGTTGTGCAGGAGATAATTTCGAAAAGACAAAGTAGAATGGGGATAATGAGGCCCTCTTTTGAAGGCAATTCTTGCAGGTCCTTTGCAGCATAAGAGATCATGCAAGCGACAGACTTTCGATGGCCTTGTAGTGCCAAGTACCATTTCTAGGAGTTCTCATGGGCAACCATATCACGATTATAGCGAGCATAAAATGTCACTGTAGTTGCTCGAATGGCGTATTTGGTGGCCAGGATTTGGATGAGGCAAGGATATCGGGCAAGGCCAAAAGCCACGGTACTATAGAATTATCTGATCTTAAACCGATGTCTAGCGCCAAGAATTTGTTGGACAAGCATATCATCCCACAGTTCTGGAATAGATGGTTGGCGAATGGTACCACAATTCTGGGTTTGCAGGCCTGCTCCAGCCCTGACTAAGGCAGAATGGCCATTCTCGGTCCTCGTTTGACAGCCATCAGAGTCCTTAGCCGCGATATTCGGCAATGATCCGACCAGGAGGCTGGGTTGGGCTACATTAAAGGCTATCGTCAACACCATCTCCATGGCTAACTTCATGGTCATTTACAGCACGCTCTTGATATCTTGCAGCTTGGCTTGCTCTTCTAGGATTCCTCAAACTCGATTTTCGTGCTGATATTGCAGTCATATCAAGGACCAAGATTCCTTGCAAAGGACCTGAGCATGCATACCCGAAACGAATTCATTGTTTGCAGGAAACGGGTGTCTGGTCGCACTGCAGCACCTCATGAGCACAATAATTAAAATAATTTTTGGGGGCGCCTTCACCTTGACTCGTCGTTGCCGGCACTGCTTCCATGCTTTGCTTCTCTGTCTTGGTTGTGGCTCGATGGATGTCATTTGACGAGCAGGTTTGGGGTTACGAAGGGGAGGGAGTTGCGGTCCTCGAACAGAACACCAGAAAGGGCGAACGAGTGCTGAGAAAAAAGAAAGGATGGAAGCACAACATTTTGGTGATTGAATCACGTTGGTTTGCTTTCTCCGTCTGAGCCTGTGGCGGCGTTTAACAATGAAGAGAAAGGTGGAGTAGGCATGCAGGTCTCAATGAATTACTCAGTTGGGAAAGTGGATCAACGTCTAAAATAACCTCATCAACCAGCTTTACGACGGTATTGTACCCTTTTGCAGACATAACATATTCTGAGAGATATTTTAGCTTTAAATATCTATTGTTATTTGCCATTATGTCGTTAGAATCAAAAGACTAAGTACAGTCAGGGTGTGAAAGTCCATCCTAACCAGTGTCTCTATTTGCTTTCTCCATACATTCTAGTTCTATACCTACATATATATACCATCCTTTCGCGCCAGAATTACATTTAGTTTAAGCTACCCATCATATCTCATTATCCCAGATACTCTCCTGGCTGCAACAGTAATTCCAAACTTTGCATTCTTCAGATCCCAGAGCATCAGCAACCATTTTCTCCTCAGTCCTTCCGCCATGTCCCGCTTCTACAACTTCTTCTCGGTCCCCAGCTCCACCACAACACATTAATTCGCAACATCTAATGTCCTGCCTTAACCAATACACTAAAAACTTTAGGTCACCCACCGCGCGTTGAGCTCCCCCTTTGCGCCATTCAAGATCCTGGCACCACCAACGGCATTGGCATGGACGCATATTCCACTTCCAACCATCATCTTAAGCGCATATGCCGGCGTCGTGTATATCACTGAGGCAACCCATGGCCTCTGCACATACGGATTCATGTACCAGGCGAAATACTCACGAGTGGCATTTGACGGCTACCTATTCAAAATCGGAGCACCTGTGATTGGGATCTTGGTGTTAGTGAAAGGAGTCCGGCATGCCCGTACGTGGCTGCTGGGAGCGGCCCGGGCTTGGTATCAGAAACAAAGTCTCAAGAATGAAAAGACAGATGGAAGATGTGGGCAAGAAGCAGTAGGCATGTCGGGCTGGCCAGCAGACTGAAGGACGAGATGGCCAGGCCGTAATTAAGATATCGCTATTGTATCCAATCAATGATTTTGTTCTGTCTGCAAACTTGCTGGAGGCTCGCCGGCCTTACGTGACGGGATGAGCAGGTGATTCGGAATGTCGAGGTTTGAATAATCTAATGTCTGGCACAAAGGGTGTTGATTGCTTCGCTCGTCTTTGCGGTTGTCCCGCGCAGATAGATACTCTAGGTGAGATTCCATCTCCTTGATATCATTCGGGCCGACCCTTTCGTTCGGAGCGAAGGCTGCTTACGTCGTAAATCGGAGGACAGCATTCAACACATCTAGCAAGGGAGCAACTTTTAGCAGAGACGCGTGTAGTGGAAGTGCTATATGGGGGGGGGGGGGGGGGGAGCCATAGTTTTGCAGGGAAACAAATAGGGGTATTAGGGTATACTTGGGATCGACTCATTGCTCACACGAAAGACTTGGTAGGCCGAAATTTCGTGCAATCTATGTATTCTATAATAGATACTAATTCTCGGCCCAGGAATAAGTCAATTAAAATATGCATAGAAGATGCAGGACATCATGCTCCCAAACAAAAATAAGCACTGGCGTAAGCGAACATAGCCTTGGTAGCCACCCGCAGGTTTCAACTGAAAGTTTCACCAAATGTGCAGAATCATTCCTTTAGACGAAGGGATGGTTTGTTTGATTTACTCAAAAACACAAACTTGCTGCAGGAGGTGGGATTCAGCTCCTCCAATGACGTTTAGTTTGGCTTCGCGGCAGAACAGGTGCACGAGAATGTCTCCGACAAATCGCATGCGACCGACCAGAGTTTCGTGGCCATGAATGGATAGTCACGTCAGATAATCATTTAAATATTGCTGTTCAGCCGTGATCAAGCGTGCGTAACCTCAAACCACAGTAGTCGTGATAAGTCGTGTCTTGGCCGACGCAGACTTGCATATACTTTGCGGTATTTTCGTGTTTGCAAAATTGCGTGCTGTTTACAAACTGCATACCGAAATCGCATGACATTGTCGATCGGATTTAACTTGTAGATGTCGCGACACCATTTGGGTTGGTTAGCGGCGGGTAGAATTGTCGATCAATTGTTTCGTTGTCTAGCGTTGAATGTCAAAGTAGGATGCAGTTGGTCAGACGATACAAGTCAGTAGCGCGCATATACTGGTTTTCGAACATTTGTCTGATGTCTGATGACACCGAGAAAGAGGAGGTATGTTCTGAATTCTCGTAAGGTATCGCAGGTCAGTTTTGCATGAGTGCTTTAACTTTAACATGCGGGTATTGATGTGTCAACTGCCGATTTGGCTTGCCAGCAAACGGATAGCCAGAGATTGAGCCTAGAAGAACACTTGTTCTTGAAGCGGAGAACTTGCTCCAAAGCTGGCCCTTAATCTCCGGTCTCTCGGATTATCGCCCACAATTGTGTTTCTTTATGTTGAAAATGCATTTCCATTATTTGCCAGACGTTAAGACATTCCTCATGAGAGCTACTAAAATCGTGAGAGAAAATTCTATGCTTGTGCGGGTGAGGTATAATCGCTCAGTTCCTATGACAAGTCTAATTGGTTCTTGAGCAACTCTTGGTAGTCTGGTAATCGTTGGTAATGATGCTCTGTCTCGAAGTATAGAAAGTAAAAGGAAGTCCGCGGAAATTCACACAAGCAGGTAAAAGTATTTGTAGCTTGTAAGACATGGTGAACCGTGCGATTCTGCAGAATTAACGTTGTATGCAAGCAGCGATATCTCGTCTCGCATCATTCTATCAGAAGCCGTAGTGAAAGAGATTTGACAACGATCAACAGCCGAATTGATATCAGAGTTTTGGGAAGGAATGTCTGACCACATAAGATATTAGAGTTTGCCTTACTCGTAATAAGCCCTCAGCCCAGATAGGTGCCTGATGGTTGTAGGAAGAAGAAGGTTTTTTGAGTTTGGCTGTTGCAAAGCTTGGAAGTTAGCCTGGCAAATGGGATATCTCGTTCCCGTTGCAGCCGATTCCGCTAAATCCGTGAAACCCCGCGACCGTTCATTCGATTTGGCCGCCTTTTCGAGGCTGCACACCATGAGACCCTATCATCTTTTGGCAAGGACAGTAAACAAGCCAAAAGTTGGAATGGTATGCATGTTCAACACCAATTCACCGCCATCAATTGGGGGCGGCTCCTCCAATGTCTCTAACTCGTGACGACGCTTGTTGAAGACGAAGAGAGAAGGGGAATGATGCCATGGAACACTTCGAAGACTCAATAACCGGATTGAGGGTAAGCTGCTGTCCCCTGATCCTTCCCCCTGCGCTCCTGATGCACGAAGGGACAATCCAGGGTACTCACTTCTATTCGGTTGAAAAATAAGGGTCGTCAGGCAAAGTTATCGGCACCAGTTACTGAACTCACTTTCCTGTACTGTACACGCGTGCACCGCGCCCAGACGTGGCTATGAGCCTTGGGCAGCTTGGAGGGGTCGAGGTGTGGTTCAGGGTGCAGCGGGGCGCCGGCAGCTTGGGCACCGATATGGCCGTTCGCCCGTTAGCAGAAATTGTTTTTCTGACGTTTTTGTCCTTTTTGTGATGGTTGCGACCTGGCTCAACATTCCGGAAAGGATGGGAAGACCTGCAAGTCCAAAGCCACGCAATAGCAGATATGTCATGCACTTGGACTTACTTTGCAGCAGTAGGGCAACCTTTAGTTCGTACAGGCAGACCAAATATAAAACATACGAGCCTCCAAGCCTTAGGAGATGCTTGGAGGGGCTGGGGGGGTAGTTGTGTATGGGATATATATGAATGTGTGGTTTCCATCTTGTTGAAACGACATTGAATACAGGTTGATAGATATAACAAATATCTACAGTGTCTTCTCTCTCTCTCTATCTTTCCACCAATTTGAAGACGGTCGCTTCTTCGTCTCTCGTCTTTTGTTGCCTTCTCCCATCATTTGTGACGTGCCAAGCGTTACATCATTTACTTTCTTGTGGGCCGGATCTCGAATCTCGACTTACAAAGTAGAAAGTACAACGTCGTCGTCGCGTCGTTGACCACCATAAGCCAAAATAACCAATCACTCTCACCAAACTTGATAAGAAGCATTAAACGGAGCCGCTCGCCTACAGTTTCAAGGAACTGAGTTTCGCTGTGCTCTTTCACATCTTGTTAAGTAGCAGCTGTTAGCTCGGCCCGCTTATTGGTCTGCCGCATCTCAAGTTCAGCCAACTACGAACTTCCCGCCCCGCCAACTACCTCATCCTGCAGAAGGAACGGCAACCAGATCTAGAAGGGATTACCGCGCCCGGTCTAGTTCATCCATCCACCCAAAGATCAGTTTTTCAAACTTAGATCGAGACGTCAGGGCCATAGGACAAGGGTCATCCGCAAGTAAGTCCTTAAACTTGACACCTGAACGCGTCGATGCCTTCGGGATACTAACACTTTCGCTACAGTCCTCTTTACCTACGAAAATCCTTGAATCCGCCTCAAATTTCCCATTAGAAGATTTATACTACCCACAAACGCCGAAACCCTACCTTTTACACTTTTTTCTCAAAGGCATCACCAATATCGCATCCTCATACCTCAGATTATTCGAAACCTGCAGGCGCCACTTTCCCGTGCCACTTAACAAATCAATCAATCGCGAAATAACGAAATCCAATATGAGCAAACGTTCCTCCTCTTCGGACTCGACTTCGACCTCGTCGTCTTCGACATCGCCCTATAGCTATAATTCCCCCAGATACTCGATGGGTCAGGCACCCGTGGTGCGGACGCTGCGATGCTCAAGATGTGCCAAGTGTGTCGAGGTGGTGAGCAATGGACAGAGCAGCAGGGTGAGCTCCAGCGAGCTGAGCGCGAGTGGCATGGTCAGCTTTGGAACGAACCTATACTATTGCGACCGATGTGCCAAAATGGTCGGGTATCGCTGAAAGGGAGATGGACAGGGGAGCGGTCGATAAGACGATGGGAGACCTGAGAACTCCGGATTACGCTGGATCGCGCTGGGGCGAGCAGGGCGACACTTCCTGGCGAGAAAATCTATGCATATGGACGGACTATATTACGGGCGAGGGAGTGAGGTCATCAAGTTTACGGACAAGAGCATCATGGTGGGGGTTTTGGAGGAGACGGCCTGCGCATAGAAGGATCTCGTTTCCTACTACAAAAATCCCCCAACAACTTCTCTGAACTCCGCCAACACGAAATTGAATGCCTCATATTAAAGTACCACGCTATCAACGACACCTGCATCACTCAGAGGCGGGAGAAACGTCTTTTATGCACTCATCCTCCAGCGCAATGCCAACAGCCAATCCCACTCCAATCGCTTAACAAGTCACAACCCTTCATCCACTCAGAAGGGACCACTACACACCACATCACTCTTGCATCTACATGGCGGGGCCCCTCATGTCGAATACTCTCCTTCGACGTCATGGTACACCAATACTTCTATTTTGGAATTTAGGGTGTGCTGTTGCTCTGCACCAAGGAATGCTACGCTGCATATGTGTTTCTTTACACTGCCTCACTGCACTGAGATGGGGGTTTTCTATTCTGGAATATTGTTTTGTATGATACCACTTTGTGTTTTGCTTCCTGCATCGAGCGAGCGCGTCGGAGTTTTTAGGGTATGAATGTACGATTACGAATTGAGAAGAAAACAGGAAAAAATTAGATGAGAGACGCCAATACAAAAATGAAGCAACAGCTGGCTGTTGTAACGACCAATATATTTTAAATCCCAACACAAAGTCCAAGACACCTTCACACATTCTATTCTTCCCCGAGTTTCCGCATAATATTTCATTCGTCTCTCACTACATGGACCAACGCCCCGTGATATACTTCATGATATGCACAGCCAACGTCAATATCCAATTCCAAAGCCAGCCTCACACACAAACACCTCATCAAGAAATCCCACATACCTCCCTTCATCTCCCTCAACCCTATTCCCAAACTTCCAATACTCCCATTCCTCTCCTCACTCCCTCCCCTACATCCGTCCAATCCATTCCCCAGCATCCCATCATCCATCCCAACAACACCACACCCAAAAGAACCCGCCACAACCCGCAAGCAACAGCTAGCTTAACCTTCCTCCACCACCACCACCACCACCACCCTTCTCCTATCTCTCATCTCGTATCCCCACCGCCGCGTCACGACCCCCGCGTCTCAAATTCGCTGGCAGGCATAGTATATCCAGATTAGATTACGTTAGACTAGATTATGCTCGTCTCAATATGCATAGTGCGCTGCAAAACCGGGGGGGTTTGTTTGTGTATATACGTGGAGAGAGAGATATATATATATATATATACATACACATATAGAAAAAAAAAAGTTTAGCTGGAGAGGAAAGGATCAAAGTAAGATATTATGGTTCTCGGCTTCGGTGCTCATGGTGCTTGGAAGTTCGATGTATGTGCGGATTTACGGTGCATACGGCGGAATGGCGGTGGAAGCCGAGCTTGAGAGTATGATGCCTTGAGGTCACGGATTTTAGGGCGTTGAGCGCGGATGGGCGTATCTGTTGGGTTGATGGTCGTGGTGGGAGTGGTGGTGCTCCCTGTTTCTACATCTGATGCGTATACGAAAAAAGTTGGGTATGGCGCAGCACAAGGAAGAACAGGTTTTTCTAGGGAAGAAAAATAAATAAACAAATCTCAATTTGCGCACCTCGTCTAGCTCATAGAGAGCAAAGAGGGAGGGGCGAAGAAGATTGGGGTATTTTAGGGTACAAAAATAGGTAATACAAATTAGGTTTTTCTTGCTGTTTTAGTCTGCCTCCCTCCCTGGAGCAATAGCTGGTATCAATCATCGTCTCCCCCCTTTCACGCTTGCCCTGCAAACCTCGTTTCGTCTCCAATCGCTGCAATCCCCTTCTATGCGTCCCCTTCTCGAAGTAAATATATGAGAGTCATCATTCGTGTCTGGAAAAAGGAAACGGTTTTGTTGCAATGCTATGCCGTGCCGAAAAGAAAAACAGCGGCAAAATGTATGATGGAGAAAGGTTAGGCCAATCAAGGCAGACCCAGCTGCGGCAAACGTTTGCTGGTATAAAAAAACCGCTCAAGTAGTCCAGCGCCCAACGCCATTCTTAAAAGCAAAAGGGAATCTCCATCTCTGTCTCCATATCGAAAGCAATGGGTACAAAAGAAAGAAGTGCGCATGACTATGGTGGTATCGCTCACATGACCACACAGCATCCACAGCCTCCCTCTTTCTCCTTCGTCTCCTCGGCCGAGTTTTGGACTCTTGTCGGCGCTGCAGTATTTGGGCTTGGAAGTGGACCCACACCTTGCGGCTGTCCCTGGCCCGTGATTCTCGGGATTGTACTATAACCTCCCGCTGTTCCCGGCCGCCCCGCGCTCAATACTGGACTCTTAGGTGGTGCTGGGGCGCGCAGTGGCCATTCGGAATCCTGCTCTAGTTTCTGTTCTGCGGCCTCAAGCGTTCTCGAAGGCGTGGGCTCTGGCTGAGGGAGCTGTTCGTCGTTGAGCGGCCGGAAAGAGGTATCGTATGCATTGCCAAATTTTCCTTCCTTTTCCCATTGCTCTTGTTGTAGACGCTTGGCAACGGTGGGGAGCAGTTGTTGGTCAGGTGGCAGACGAGGATCGGGTTTGTACATTGACGCGAGCCATGGAGGGTCGCCTTCGGGCCGTTTTATGCTGTTGCTATGTCCGAGTTCGCCAGATCGTGTAGTCGGTCGTTGCGTCCCCGACGTTTCGCGTCCCGGTCCGGATCTTGTCTTAGGTCGTTGTGCTGAAGGAGTACGTGTTCCAGGGGTTGAGCCTTTTCGCAATGCAGGTTTCTTAGTAGGAGAGTTCTCTGATGCCTGCCGTTTTGCCGGCGTAGGTGTTGTGCTCGCGTCATCAAATGGCTTAATGCTATCACTCCTTCCCCGAGATTTTTGATACGAAAGTCCATCATCGTCTATAGTCCATCCTCCACTATGTGTCCTTCGCATGGGTGTATCGCGCTCCAGGTGCTGTAATGGTATGGGTATGGGACTTGTTTTCAAAACAGGAATCCGAGAGACACCCTTTACGCCACCACTCATGTCACGGTACGAATCTCCTGTGTCCTGTGCTACTTCCTCTGGTAGTCGCAGCTCCCAACCTCCATTATCTTCAGGCTCCTCGGGCTCCTCCAACTCTTCCTCCGGGTACGATCCTATTCTCTGCCTCTTTTGCCCCCCTTGCTCACTTCTGCTTCTATTGCGTTGGTGATCCCGACTTTGTTCTCGCCGGCTAGATTTGCTAGTGGCCCGACCTCGAGGAAGTATAATCCCCGCAGCCTGTAGTTCCTGGCTTTCAATACGCGCAAGCTTGTCTCTATGTATCCATCTCGAATGCTCAGGATCCTCATCGTCTGCATATATTCCTTCCATCTTCCTCTCACCAAGATCTACGCTATTCATCCCGCTTCTGTTTGTGCCATATAAATCCAGTAAGCTATCGGGAGCACTGCCAGCTTCGCTGATGCTGCTGTCTTTTCTAGCGAGTGCGTTGACGCGGGCGGGTGCTAGAAATCCGGATTCGACGGCTCGCGTAGTCTGAGACGTGTCGGCTCTTCTTTGTGATAGGTCTGGACGTGAATTTTGATGGTTGAGAGGATGGCCGTTCATTTGCGTCAGTGGTGGCGGGTTCGAATAGTCACCCATTTTACTGTGCAGTATGTCCTGTATGCATAGGTTAAGTAGTGTTCCAACAATAGGCTAGACCTTGCAGTGAGATTGACATACCTCTGGTTGTGCAGGCACAGAATAATTCCACGAGTTTTGTCCACTACCGTGAGAACTACTTGGCGGTGTCAAAGACGTGTGGGCTTGCGGTGCGGAAACCGCAGCCATCGTGCCTTCAAGGCTGGCGGATTTTGTTTCAGTCCGATTGGCAATTGGAGAGGTGAAAGATCTCGCGGGCTATATTAGACAATTGTTACTTTGCTTGAACCAGCTCCGTTCGATAACTTCAGATTGCAATTCGCTCGTAACGAATGTTGGGAAGTTCTGAGGGTCAATTGCAGTGATGAAGATATCGCAGAAGGTCTGCAACAGAAGCTAGGCCAGTCTCAAAGGCTCGTGAAGTTTGAGGCCAAATGTGTTTACTCTCTTGTTTTATCCAGTGTGCTAGAGGTTTCGCGATACCGAGGGTAATTGGTGGAATATAGAGAGAGAGAAGCCTTATGAGATAGTTGTATTACTAGTGATCGCGTTTGAAAGCAGATTCGTGCTCTAAAATGGTCGTGGAACGAAAAGATTGAACGTGGTATGGGTTGTCGCCTTTTGCTCAGGGATAGAAAAGGGGATGTTCCTGCGGCGATAAAGCTCAATGTGGAACATATGCCGAGACTTGACGCCTGCCACAACAAACAAACTTATTATCTTATCATAACCATAACTTCGTTGCATCATGGATCCTGTTCAAACGTTCGATTATCTACATTCAATTAACATAATTTGCAATTGCTGTATGCATTAAGCTGTTATGGCGATACATTGACGAGAAGGGACAGGTTTTTGAATGTTACATCAATGAAGCGACATCAATAAAAAAGATATGCTTTGTCGCAATATCTCGTCAGCCCATATCCAGTAGCTGATATAAACATGACAGAAGCATTGTCTTTCTGACCAGCAAGGGAAATGGTAGACGATATCGCAACCTGAGCTATCGCTGATGAGAGTGGATCTGGAAGCAGGCACGACCTTTGATGTGCGGAACCGTACCTCTCCAACCTCGAATCGAAGGAGGATATCTTTTATAAATAATGGAGCCCCAATTAAGAAGGACGAGGATTGTTTGCGTATCTGATACACATAACTCTGGAAAGGCGATCAAGCTTCCGAAAGGAGACGTGCTCATTCATGCCGGAGACCTATCAAATCAAGGATCTTTCTCAGAACTGCAGAAGGCCATCCACTGGTTGGAGGAAGCAGATTTCGAGGCCAAAATTGTCATAGCAGGTACTGGCTTCCTTGTCTGTAAACATACATATATATGTTGACACTACAGGCAATCACGACATTACTCTCGATAGCTCATTTTATGAACAATACGGATCATATTTTCACAGTCAAAATCCGCAAGACCATATCAAATGTCAAGAATTGCTAGAGAACTCAACCTCAATTATATGGCTACGCCATGAAGCCGCTGTAATCAGATTACCATCTCCAAATGGTCCTCGAACAACTTTCAAGATCTTTGGCTCGCCACTGTCACCTGCGAACGGTATGTGGGCGTTCGGGTATAACACAGATGATGCTGCACGAATCTGGGAAAGCATTCCCCTAGCTACAGATATTGTTGTCACGCATACACCTCCTAAATATCATTGCGATAGTGGAAGTGACAGGCGAATCCTTGGCTGCGAGGCCCTACGACAAGCTTTATGGAGAATCCGGCCACGCATAGCAGTCTGCGGACATGTCCATGAAGGTAGAGGAGCAGAGCGGATTGAATGGGACCTTGATTCAACTAATTGTAGATATAAGGAACGCTCTGTGCAACCATGGATGGATCCTGGCAAAGACAACAGAAAACTTTCTTTACTAGACCTGACTGGAAAATTGGGGCCTCCTTTGCAAAATGACGGTGCGATAGGAGACTTCGAAGATATAAATTGCGCAAAATCTTCGACGCCGGTTTCTCCAATTCTGGTACAAAATAAAGACAGCATCCATAACCAATTCCCAATGATGGAACCAAGCTTGACCGCTGGTTGTGGTGGGATACCTCTAACTTCAAGATCCGATATTCTGGCTCTATCAGGTCGTACATCGCGGTTGGAAACCTGTGTTGTGAATGCTGCTATCATGTCGTCAAGCTGGCCACATAGAGGCGGGAAGTCGTTGAATAAGCCAATTGTGGTTGATATCGAGTTGCCGACCTGGGGAGATTGACAAACCTAAGCTTTAGAAAGAGCTTTGCCTGGCGAATGGTACGAAACTCAACCAAAAGTAGATATTATTCCTGGATCCACTGAAGCTGCCATTCTTGTTTTGCTGCTCAACATGCATTAGCTACAGTCTAGCCAGTTTTAAGTCTTAAAATGCATACTTGTCTATGATGTACATCTTGTTGAGGTACGTCGTAGTGTGAGATTATGTCACTTAAGTTTATGATATGTATAGTGTTAACTTGCGCTTCAAATTTAATGCTAGCCGTTCATACCCTTATTCCTCATGTGACATTAAGATTGGTTGCTTATCGGCGTCATTTGTTTTGCTCCTTCTCTATCGCAGAATATTCATCCAAACTCTGCCTATTGCTCAAGTCTAGCGCCTTCGCATTGTCTTTAAGACATTGTCCGACTTCTAGCGTAGAAATAGTAAAATTCAAAAAAAAACCCTTTCGCTCATATCTCAGATACGTATCTACAGCAAGTGGGATTTATTAAGACAGCTCTTCACTGCTCCACCACTTGGATTTGGGAATATAAATACGTAATCGGCCACTAATTCTTCTCCAAACTACACCCATCATTCAAGGATAAAGGTCCACGCAAGTTCTTTCAAATAAATCTTGTTCAACTTGGACTTCGCTCAACCAGTATGAGGGTGTATACAAGTGCACTGCTCTTGCTGTTCTGGGGAAAGACTGCGGTTTCCGTACCGGCACTATCAAGCACCACTCTCTCTTACCCTTACAGCCATGACAATGCCATACTTACGAACCGAACCTCTAGCTTCGAAAGGGGATAATGACCTTGAGGAGGCTGTCGAGCATTGGGCATCTAGAAGGAACCGCCTTGGTAAATATTTTATGGCGACACCAAAGGACGTGGAAGATTCGGAGGCAATCGAGTTGTACGAATCATAGAGTTAGTGCAGGAGAAACAGATTGAAGCATTTCGTGATCACGGCGAGGAGAAGTACTTCGGCCTCAAACATGTAAGGATTACAATCCACCTAACACGCCTTTCTGTAGATATAGCTAGCTAATATCGACTTAGTGGAACGGAATGTAAGTGTCAGCTTCTCGAAACAATGACTCCTATATCTAAAGGCTTCACAAACTTTTGCTCTCAAGACATGTATATACTCGTTTAGCATGTCTTTGGGTTATTCGCTCTTGAAACGGCGCCATCCTTGAGAAAATTTTCGAAGTGATCTAACTTTGAGTCTGTGGTGTAGCGACTTCAGTTGCCGCAATGTAGTCTCTCATGTAAGTCTCAGCTGCTCGCAGCATTAACCCTAACTGGGGTTTTCATCGGGAGTTTCCGTGCACTTATGACAGTCGGATATGTAACTTTACAGACATAAAACTGGTCTCAAATGTACGGGAACTCCTGAGACACTCTTTCACCCCTGATAACTACCAAAATATGTAAAATAATACTAAAACTTTCGCTATAGGTTGGCTGTGATAAACTACCCAGATGTGAGAACATTGTGAGTTTTTTCGAAACTCAGAACAAGGATATTCCAAAGCAAAACATCTTAAGACGAGCTAGAAGGGCATATTTTATTAGCTTAAAGTTAGATAGACTGCAGAGAAATCACCATCATGCCTATGTAAGGACTCACACTTCAACTTATTGTCACTTGAACGGTAGGCTGACTTGATAGCAGTTAATGTTGGCAGTTCAGGTGGGCGATCTAGGCCGAACACACAGGCTCGTTCAGTTATTCTCTCCCATGCCCAATGCCCGCGCGGAGGTCCTGTGCCAATTTATAAAGAGTATTATCCAGTCGACTATAAGTGTCTTTACGGCTGCTATAAGCGCCGCTGGCTCCTTATATGATGTTGGCGGACCTGTGGACTCAGTTGTATCGCTAGTTACAGACACAATCAAGCTTATTTTGACGTCTACTTACCCGCCAACTCACGGTACGTAATATAATCACCTTTCTGGACTTTCACACTCAAAGTGTGGTGTATACGCACATATTACTTAGCATTCCATTATTTGATCTCAAGAGCTATGCTGACTCCAACAGGTTACGAAGCAGCCACTTTGGGTCCGCTTAACACTACAGTTTACGAGATGGATCTGGTTGCAAGTAGATTTCGCCTATCATGGTTTGATCCTGACACGCTAGCGATCTCCAAGCGTGGGGATGTCGAGTGGATAGGGTTGCTGCCTCCTCCAGGTCCTGGCTCCAAAGGAAACAAGAGTCCTCATGGAAAGTGTCGTAAAACTCGTCCTCCTTCACGTGGCTCCAAACAACCCAGCTCTCCAGGGAGGCCGCTCGTGAAGAAGCCGCCCAAGTCTCCAAATAGCCGTCCAGATTCAGACCACAGAAGCAAAGACGATCCCCCTCCTCCATATGATGCTAATGTTTCTCTACCAAAACATAAGGATTTAAATAACAATAGCAAGGAAAAGGCGACTATAAGTCCAGGAGATCGAGCAGAGCGCGAAAAAAAAGGAGGCAGAGCGAGAAAAAGAGGTTAAGAAGGAGGCCATCGCATTTGGTTCAGAAGCCGGTGCGCATCTCCTTAATTTATAATGCCGCCCACGAATTCTTCGCTATAAGTCACGTTGAAATGTGCCAGGATATTTGATACATCCTCGAGAGAAATGGGTCAAGCTTTGTTAGCCTCTGTCAATTTGAGGCTTCAAAAGACTTGCCTCACGGGGCCTGTGAGGTGTTATACTTGAAATAAGCCTTCAAACAGGGTTATATGATGTATAGTGCCATGTATAAGATCTATTCCACTAATGTTTATTTGTAGGGAAGGCAATGTTTGAAATCGTTTACGCTGGGATTCAATACTCCTGGGCGATCAAAGGCCCATATACGGTACACAAAGGTGTTGGCATCGTAAGTGCTGCAGAGAACTCTTTACAATTAGAAAGTTTAATCCTCGGCCTGAGTTAGTGGCTTAGCTTTAATATGCCGCAAGCGTCAATACATTCAAGTATCGATTAGGTCAGAAGTATCTTCGGATCGTCGTACCTCCACTGTTGAACATACTGATGTCCGCGACATATTGCAACAAGGCTCCTGGCCTAGACCTTATTCTGCTCTATTAAAAGACATACAATACTGACCTCGTATTATTTCCTTAGCCTAGACTTACAAGCCCACCGGTTACTGAAGGCTTATGCGCGTCTTTTGGAGGGGGTATTGCGGACGAATCACGGTACCGCTCTGATATGATACATGAGCACATCGTTAGGACATCTGAAGATGTACGAAATGGCTTAGTCGATTCGTTTCATAATGCCATGAAGGGGGAAATATCCTATAAACGGGATGGCAATGGCCACATCGCGCGAAAAACTGTGGATAAAAATTTAACTGACGAGCATGGAAATATAGTCGCTCAAAAGCACAATGTTCTTGATGTATGGGTGGTACCGGTACGAAATACTCAGCTTCTTTTGTTACTGTTTTGCGGTCCTTCTTTTGTTCCTGTTGACAGCCGCATATAGAAGCTTGCAGGAATGCTGAGATATACTACATGGACTAGAAGTGGCACGCCAGAGTTAGCCACAGGAAAAGATAAGATTAACCTTCTCCACCGTAACACCGAAAAGCTAATAACTGGCCTCTGGAGAAATGCTCACTGCTACGTCAAATGTGTGGACATCAGTGGTCAGGATGAATCACTATGTAGCCCAGATCAAGAGGACATTCAAACTGGTCACCGTACTTGCAACGCTCACAGCAATTAAATGTGCCAAGCCCAGTGTTGGACATTACAATTCAAGGATAATCACGAGTGTAAACTTTGGGGTTATGAGTCCTTGCCGGAGTATAACCTAAGAATAGAAGATGCGAGGGACGAGTCTAGATCGAATTACTTACAGCGTCATGGAAATACGGATCAGAATATAACAATGAATTCTCATCTCAAGCCGATTAATAATGGAGGCTCGCAATTTGATCTCCCTGTTTGCAGTAAGTAACCCTACAGTGGCTTTGATATCTTCAGATCACGATCTCTCATCTTCGGAGACAGTTTTGCACGGCCGATAAAATAACGGCAGATATCTTAGATACCACAAAAAAGTGGCCATATATCAGATATTCGTCAAGACTCACTGTAAAGCCTGTAATACACGCTGGAACGACTCACACTATAGCGATACACTCTGTAACGACATACACTGTAGAAATACAACATACGCTGTAGCAATACAACATATGTTATAGCTACATAATACATACTGCAGTAATACACTATATAGTGATACTATTGCTATAACGTCCGCTGTAGCGTGTGTCGCCACCAAATAATGGTATATGAGATATTTGCCGATAAAATAATAACTATTAGAATCCTTTTACTAACTTAGCGTTCTCATCATAAAAGCATCTGGTCAGCCCTCCGGATCCATTAAGTTGATAACAGGCATGAGCTACACAAGGAAAATACCATGTTTCCTTGTTCATGCGGGGACTGGAAATCTGATCAAACCTCTGCCTTCATGTCGTCGATTGGGTTTGCTCCCCATCAAACAAGTCCAGAGAATCCGATGGTGAATGAATTACTCACTAACATCTGCCCGAAAGTAAGATGACTTTCCCTTATCTCAAAAACACGAAATACACAAAGTCTGAGCTCACAAGTAAAGATGCCGAGATTGGAGAGCGCAGGACAGACTTAGGCTAGGGGTCTGGGCCGTCAAGTCAACGATCGCTGACCTCGTCCCCTTCCTTTGAATGCCTTTCTATCGCTATCAGAAGTTTTGTCTAGGAAACCGTGTAATTAGATAACCTGACAATGTAAAATACTGCTGCAAGCGTTACATTTCTCGTGGATTAAGTGTTGGAGCTTGCAGCTAACATTTGCAGATGGGAGATTATAACATATCTAGTTGTCATTTACATACGCTATGGTTATATTCGAGACGGAAATCTTTTGGCGGAAGGCGTATCTTTGTTCAAGGCTGTGGTGCTGCTATTAGTCTTTTGTTGTGCTATCAGAGCTTTGCGAATTGGGTCTTTGCTCATCGCACCTTATTCATATTTTTGAAGCTTATCATAGCATAGTCTATTGTGGTATCAAAAAGAAAGATTACCTTTAAAGTGCTTCTATTATACCCTAAGAGTAAAGTGATTAATTAATGACCGATTTGGATTAAAATAATAATTCCACTACACTAACGGCTGACGACTGGATGAAAATTTACACACCTTCCCGCTCAACTACAATCTCCACTCGTTAGCCTCAATCTTTATGAAATGTAATCTCCAGAAAATGTTTGCGTTTTTACACAGATTTTAAATCTAGTGCGGTCTGCCATGGATCTTAGGCAAGCTCTCATAATCACGCTTAGCCCAGCTAATGAAGCCGCTTCCAGTCTACAATTCATGTAAAAGGAAGTTAGCATGACGCTCATTCCCCAGCCATATTCCCATGACCAGTTGGTACTTACCTACACTGTGGGACTGGTTCTATGCTTCTTTTCTGATTAACAAAAGCTTAGCCTTCTCACCACCATTTCTCACACAGAACATGCCTCTCATCTATCCCCTCCACAGCCTTCACAATCTCAACCATCCGATCCGTCATGTCCGGCACCCCACAAACATAAACTACTGTTCCCCCTGTCTCGCCTGATGGGCCGAGCGCGTCCAACACATCATCCTCACTCATCCTCCATCCCTTCCACTGCACACTCCAACCTTCAGCACTTAAAATACTGGTCTCCGCATCCCCTCCGGCAGAAGTTAAAAACAGCTGAAACCTCCTCAACATCTGTTCTCCTTCCCATTTTCTGAAAATGTTCCCTAACCTCTCTACAAACAATAACTCTTCAATCTTCCTCCCTGGTCCAGGATCTCGTATCGAATACAAGAGTGTGATTTCAAATGGCACATCCTCTTGCTCTGAAAGATGACTCAGCATACTCATAAACGGATTAATGCCCATGCCACCAGCTACAAACACTACTCTCTTAGCCTCGCCCACCTGCCCATGAAACTGAGGCGGCCAAACAAAGCTGCCCCCAACGCGAATTTGCAGTTCCTGATTCAGGATCTCGGGAACGGGACGGGAGAGCCAGGCAGCGGGTGGATTAGGCGTGTGTTGGACAGCAAGTTCTAGATATGGGGACGGAGTGGCTAGGAAAGAGGCAAGTGAAGGAGGCGAGGTGATGGTGAAGCCACCTGGTTTGGGGAGCCTGGGGATGTGGACATCCAGCCATTGGCCCGGTTGAAACTAGGTCTTGTTAGCATCCACTTCTGCAAAATACGGTACGTATAAAAAAGCTATTTAAGAGGGAGGCCCACGATAAAGCTCGCAGAGACAATAGATATTTGAAGATAGGCATTCTTCTCGAGTGATAGGCCATCACGTCATACCTTAATCACACTCTCCCGATTAACAGTACTCAACCGCAACAGCCTCACCTCTCCATTGACCTGGTTAATCCCACTCAAGATAACTCTATGTAATCCCTAATCACTGCCATCAGTCTTTCGCACTCCGAAATGTGTGAGTTAAGCAAGCATACATAGTCACGTGGTTCATGTGCCGTCCTTTCAATGTGACTCAATGAAGCCGTAGTAGAATTCAAAGCCATCCTACGTACCGCTGAGTGGAAATTTGAAGAGTCAATTGCCAAATCCGTAAGATCATGCGGGAGGCATGCTCTGTGTTGATTATTATGTGAGATTTTGAAGAAGCCAACACAAAGATTTGTAATCAGGGGTTAGCCAAGAATGGCTTAGTGCGAAGTCAACTATTGTCCAACAAGGTTCGCAGTTGATCACCGATAGAGACGAAAGTTCTGACGAGAATGAGGTCGATGAGGTCGAGTTATCAGTGAAGTGGTATCGAATTGATATACATTTAACGCTGTCTGGTAACTATAATCCAGAATAGACTGTTCATTCCTTAGCCTTCATTTCCTTAACGCCTCGCATGATGCCTTGATGCTCCCAAAACCGTTCTCGAATGATACTGTAAAATTTACACAGCAGACCCTCCAGTGTGAAGTGCTTGTACCCGCCCACCATTAACGATAATCTGCTCATCTATTTTTGCCTTGGTATCTCCATACTCGACCCTTTTGTAAGTTGTGATCCTTGCCTCATTCATGTCAATATCGAAAAATCGCATGCGACGATGATATCCACCATATCCACCATATCCACCAAAGCCAGCTCCCCCTGCATAACACATCCAGAGTGCCGGCTGCTTGGCTTCATTTCGTGAAAGAGCACAGTACTCATTTGCGTGATCACTTGGGTGAGTCAATATGGGTTAATGCAAGTGGGGGTTTTACTCACTGTCCACAACTGACCATCAATATTCCCTCTTCAACTAGAGCATCTCTAAATCCAGAGTTGAAACCGGGAGCTGTTACACCTTCACGCCACTCTCCCTTTATCTCAAGATTCTTATCATTATACTCAGGCAATGGTATGTGAATGAATGCCAAGTCCATATGAATGTGTGTATATCCTTCATGAGCTTTCTTAAGTCCTTTCGCTGTAGTCTTGAACCAATCAATCTGGTTCTTCTTCAACCAATCATAGCCCTTGAATGCGCGCTCGTCTGGTGAATATGCATGAGTGTCGAGGAGATAAAGTGTTAGAGCTGAGTGTTTAGAGCCACCGTGAGCTAGCACTTCCACTACATAGTTGCCAACTCCATCAATCTCCTCAGGACCTGCCTCAGACAAAGAATATGGTAAGGTTTCAATCAGCGACATTTGTTCCCATCGAGACATAGTTTCGTCATCGTGATTGCCGAATATGGTCGCATAAGGTATTTTTCGCTCTATAAGGAGAGCGGCATACTTGAAGATCGCCTAATAATGATGAGTGGAAAGTAACTGACTAGCCGGGAAGTAACTTACACTTTGCGCATCAGGAGCGGTCTCTCCGTTTACTTGATCTCCACTCAGCACTACAAGATCAGGCTTTTCCTCGTCTAGTAACCTTGCCATGAACTCCAGGGTTCTTGGATCAGCTTCACATTTCCCACCATTCAATCCAACTGGCTGCTCGTCTCTACAGTGACCAGTTCCAGTACTCAAGTGTATATCTGCCGCTTGCATGATCTTGAACCTCCCGTGCTCGTTGATGCGAGGGATTGGTTTAGCAGCCGTAACTAGTTTGCCTCTCCTCACACTGAGTCGTGGTTCATGCTTCTCGGCTGATGAATCGAGAAGGAGTGAAGTTCCAACCACTCCCCAGCCGTCTCTTGGATCCACAGCATCTGCCCCAAATAGTATATCAACGGCGGTAATTGCTTCTTGCGAATCACTTGCCCTTCGCTTTGCTGACCGTTTAATCCAGACGCCAGCAGGTCGTGATTCCCATCGTTCATCGCTTTCCCCCTTTGTGCTTGCCGATGGATCCAACTTTCCGACACTTATATCTACAATCACTTTATCATCTGGTTGCAACTCCTCCTCCTTCTTTCGTTTGACGTGCAGGTATGCGCTTGATACCCAACCCTTCTTCAAATATAGATCCTTGTCCACCCGGTGCCAGACAGTTGGATCGAGTTTGCAGCTAGATACTGGGTTCAGGGAGTTGCACTTTTTGACAGTGATATCAGTGACGAGCAGGCCAGGATGATGTGCTGGCATGACATTATGAAGGGCGGAAGGTAGGACTCGATAACGAGAATCAAGGAACCAAACGACGATTATGGTGATTACTGAAAGAGTTGCCAGCTGGCAAGCTGTACGGATCTACAAAACAAGAGCATCAGTAAGCTATCATTCCAAGAATTGAAGGCTCGCTTACAATTCTTCTGGTCACCATGATGGCTTAATGGCGCGGGCTCCTCGACAAGTGGACAGCAACAGCGACCGTTAGCTGATTGGGACCTGGCAATATAATATGACTTCCATTCGTTCGAGAACACAGAGATCTTCCTTCTTTCCGGTTGAAAACGCTGGCTCGAAGTTGTGACAGGAGACAAGAAGGCTCCAGCTGGGTTAAAGATTGATGAGTTTTATGGTCCTTGAATTTTGGAACCTGGGGTCAAAGATCTTCTTACCTAATGAGGCTTAGCCGATCGCTCTTGCCGTTTGGCTGCGAGTGAGCGTGTGCCAAGATTATTGACAGGGAGACGTTGACGAAGTCTCTTAAGCGAAAGAAAAGGGGGTACTTGGAGTTCCAGCTTTCTTTAAGGATGTAATCATTCATAAAACTACTGTAGTATTCCAACCGCCTCAGACTCAGTCACTCCTTGATTTTTAACTAGCGGAGGTCATACATGATTATCAGTGTTAAGAGGTGCAAATCCAGGCCATAAATTTGTTCATGCAATGCTTGCCACTGCTCAAACACGTCGTTCCTTCCGATAACCCCAGCTTAGACCAAAATGCTAGATCTAAATGATGTTTGTTAAAAGGCTCTAGATATATTGGGCTTCGCTATGCTAATATAATGCTTAATACGGTGCCTTCAGAAAGTCTAGCTCATGGTAGTGCAGAATTTTAAGTTTCAAGAACTTCTGATAGTGAATGGAGGGTGAACATATCAGTGCATGATTCGGTTACAAATCAAATATACCATTGTAGTGTTGGCGATAGACGAATTCTGATTCAAGAGTCAAATGAGACAGCAATCTTTTTGTGTAGAGTCAGCCTTTGCCAAAGCCGGTCAGGCTTGTTCACTGGCAACACTAGTAAAATCAAAGCAGCTTCGAGCGATATGGTTTGCTTGAGAAATTGAATTGGAACACTGTTTCTACGGTTCCTGATCTATATAGGCCCCCCCTTAATATAGTGATAATAACATCAGCTTCGTTATAATATCCAAAGATATCGGACCCTCAGATACTGCCTGGCGCATTTGCTCTAACTCCAGCGACGGATTTTCCTCCCTTCTTTTGCATTCTCGCGATTACGGGTGATATTTACAAATGGTACTGAATGGCAATTAGACTACAGTGAGACAATTGTTCATGTTTTGGTAGTTTGATTCGAAGTACTCCTAAGCAGACACTACTTTGCAATCTCGATATCAAGAGCTTTGAAAAAAAAGATATTGCAATTGCTTTATTATTGAGTTATATTGCTAAATCGACCATATCCAAAACTTAGAGAAGTCGCAGCAAAATCCTGCTTGAACTGTTTATAGAGAAAGCGGAGACACATATCAGAGGATTTAGTAAGGGAGTGAAACAGATGTAGCTATATTTTTTGATCATTTCCAGGCCAGATTCACGCTCGAGCTCATCCGAAAGCGATCCAATCCACCCCTGCACTGTAGCACAGAGTATCTGACCAAGCATCAGCATGCCAATTAAATCCTTCAGTGGAGACGTTGTCGGCAAAAGTATTAATGCGCAGATTTCGGGCAGAGTCAATATCTAGCTGGCTGATAGCTAGAAAAACTTTAGGCTCTTTGTCGAAGGCTTTCGCAAAGTTAACCCTAGCGCCATTGGCCGATTGAGCAGGATACCAGTTGCGATAGTCCGCTGAGCAAGCTGTTCCACTCAATACTCCTTCTTTGCCTTTGGGATATGCAACGTAAGAAGCTGTGGCGCTGTATATGACGGTATCTGCCCATGACTCAATCGAGAGATCGAATCCTGTTGACGTGATGTTCTGAGCCAAAGCACGAATGCGCCAATTTGCGCCATTTGAGAGGTCGAACGCCTTGAGCCAAACAATAACGTTGGGAGGCTCGCTATACACTCCGGTAGGGAAACTGATATGCTTGACATCACGCTGGATACCACCAGCTTCGACATTACGTGGTTCCCCTATCTTACGTTGGGTCAAAGTATCAAACTCGCCCACTAAAGACTTGTCAGTGCTTGAAGCGATATGGATATAGAACATGTGGAATCAGAGGGAAAGTCACTACCTTGGAAGTCGGTCTCTTGACCTTGAAATTCGAGCCACGTGGCAGCTGCCATATAGAGAGCAGAATCCCCCCAGGTATCCAGATTCAGGAAAAAGTCATTGCCGTTGCGCTGCTGGACTGATGCCGTATTCACGTTGATACGAATATTAGATGTATGTTCCATATCCAAAGAAGTTAGACCAAGCGTGATCCTCGGAGCCTCAAGATAAGGTGGATCAAATTGGATGAGTCTGGAATTGAGTGCTACAGGTGGATACCAGGATCGTGCTTGGATGGTGCTGAAGCGACCCTCATTTCGTGTCCGGAATGGATACATTTTATTGATAAACGACTTATCTGTGTCGGAGAGAACCAGATTAGTTGGAGTACCGACACCATCTAAAGTCCATGATGCTGGAAACCAGTAGCACATGATGGAGTTTCGATCAAAGGAGGTGTTAGAGGTCTCGCTTGCGTTGTAGCGTTTAAGTATGTTATGACGAGTCTTTGCCTCATCCCAACCCATGGTCGCTCTCGCGTCAGCAATTACCTTAGCTTCGTCCCATTTGATGGTTGCTGCAGGACTCTGGTGCTCATGAATACAACCTATGGCATGGCCAAATTCGTGGATCACCGTTCGGGAGAACTCCTCGTCGGAAGTGTGCTCATCAAACCATCCGAAGTTCATCGTCGGCTGGTTCTGATCAGGAACGTATCTGGCTGAGTCGGTGCCAACATAGGACCAGGACCCTGTCTCAGTCACACCTTGCAGATTTACCCATTTGAATGCAACACGAATGTCGGCGTCACCACCATTGACGAAGAGAAAGTCAAGGCTGACGTGTTTCTCCCAAACTTGAGCAAAATAGCGAATCTTGTCCTGCAAGAACTGGGTTCCGTTGAGGAACCGAACACGGAGTTTCTTTCCATTAGGCCAGAAGGCATCTATGCTAAGTTAAAATCATCCCAAAAGTGGTAGAACTCGAAGGCAGGACATTGTCTCGAAATTGAAAATAGTTAAAAAAGGGGCTGTTGAGAGAGCTTTAAGGTTGTGTGTGCTGAGAGAGAGGTCAGAAATAAAGCTAGACAAACCGTTTCGAAGAGCGAGACTTGAAGGTCCCGAACCGTCATCACGTCCTATCAAATTGCTAGCAGGAAGTGCCTTCGTGTCAATTAGGGCATCAGATGCACAGAATCGGATGACTGGTGCCATTTCGATACTCTTTATTCAAGAAATAACAGTTGTCTGAATGGTACTGTTACAGAATGAACCGCAAAAGAGACTTGGGTTTGGTAATGTTTGAGCGATGTTGAAAATCTACCGGGGAACCTAGGACATGCTCACCATTTTATAGTAACGTAACAGCTATCATGTCTGTATGTGGATATTGTGCCATCTCAGATTTAATAGACAGTGCAGAGAGGCCGGATAACAGGCTTGGCACATTCCATTCCATTTGCTTTCCTGAGTTTGTGTGGCAGCCAGGTGCTCAGCTGAGATCTTGGAGACCAGAAACACTCAAGAATGGGCGTATTGGATAAAATAATAGTCGAATACAGTAGAATATGCTCTAAATGCAGCGTAATATGCCTCATTTTGAAGGCAACTGCTCCATGCCAAGATGTGTCTTTGCTAAAGGCTGGCTAGGATGAAACATTGTGATTGAGGATACATGAATGCAAGCTCACAGAATTGAAGTCTGTACGGGTGGTCCATCTATTGTTACGCCACATAGGTCTCTCCTCTTTCAGATACATCATACTCAAGAAAAGAAGAGTATATTGTTGCGGCAGCTGAGCAGCCATATCTTGGCAGTCGCCGCTATTGCGGTGTGGTTTCACTAAGACTGAAACATACAGATTGGCCAAGAAGAGTTAGTGAGGGGGAACAAAGTTGGCAGGGATTGAGATTGATAATTGGACATAAGACGAGCGTGCTTTGTGATTGAGTTGTAGGGCTGAGCTGCTCCAAGCCTACGGACATGCCGATAACTACACATATGAGGCTAAGCTGACAAGACATCAGGAACTGTATCAATCTGAAAATGCGGTCCCGACAGCGTGCTCAACACATACATCTGCCAGCTGGAAGTTACACGGAAGGACAGAGCCACAAAGACATGGCAGTCGAGCTTTTATGCCAAGAGGCTGCGAGAACCGCCAGAATAGCCATGCTCAAGCTAGAATGGTCAATATTAAAAACAAAAAATACTAAGCACTCGATTTCAGACCATGTTCTTAATAAATCCCATAAAACCCTCCATAGCTATCAAGTTCTTCAATACTTAAGATGCAGCAGCATACCAAGTCTTACATACTCAACGCTATCTATAATCCGGATTCTCAATGAGCCAGAAACTCGTTTCCTTTTCCTTCGCTTTCTGACGAGCTTATCTCCATGGCTATTATGACTAGGGTTTCTATAAGTGACACGCGGGTCTCAAGTATGTTCCCATAAAGTGAGTTAATATATCTCGGTTTCGGGTAAAAACAGGAGAAAGTAGCCTTTTCAAACAGTATCTGTTAATGATATCAAGTTTATACACGAATTAATGACCATGCGATCACGCAATTTGACACCACTTCATCTCCTTGAAATACAACTCAGTCACAGGAAATACCGGAGATTTAGTCCGGAACACCCAAAGTGGCGACAGGAATTAATTGCACATGTTGGTATGCGGGAGTAGAGTGGTATAACCAGGGGCGTTTCCTCCAGATAACATAGGTCATGCCGCACGGCTAGCCCGTATGCATGTAGTGTATCAGAAACAACGATGTAATTGCGGCCTCAGCACCTTGGGTCAATCTGTGCCTCCACCTGATGGAAGCAACCGCAATGCATTTATGACATTACCGTCTCAACTGCATCATGGATCTGACGCAAAGTCACCTTGCCGTAACCTGCTTTCACTGCTGAACGCGATGGAGTGACAAGAAGACACTACAATTAACTTTCGGTGTGCTGTACATAAACAAATCAGACCAATCTCTATTTTCCGAACGGGAAATCTCGTGAAATTGTCGCCATTTACAAGAGGACAAGATCGCGGTCAAAAAGACCACATAGAAGGCGAGGAAAACCAGTGGAAGTTCCGCCCTCCATACAAGATCCATAGTTCAGATACTTTCACCTCTCGTTACGAGGGCGGATGTCATCGTGGAAGAGTGCAGTTCCATATCAAGCAAGAAAAACCCCTGGAAGCCAAGTATTGCTATTGCATTACTTGTCAATCTTTGCAGGTAGGCGCTCCTTCCCAGAAACCATCACTGTGCCTAGGAGGCAATAGGCGCCACTTTTGGATGGACTGCGGTCTTCGAGAAAGAGGATATCAACCTCACCAATGGTCATCACGACCTCACCTGGTATGACAGTATGGAGAAGACAACCAGGCATAACCCGCCGTGAAAATTTACAGGTTCATATTGCCATTCATCGGTCATGGATGAGAGGAACAACAAGATTCCTATCTATCCAGCAACTGTCAAATTCAGGAATGAGGATGAGAGGAACAATTTTGCTGCTCAGTAGGCTGTTCATTTTCGTTGCGGAAGAACGTTTGCTAACATAACCCAGATATCACATGTTCTATAAGGAACTTGTAATCAATATCAAGGATGATCTACCCAAGTGGGAAGGGATGAAAAATAAAAGCGAGATTGTGAAAGAATGAAGTACTAGCCTCAGAGATTCGAGTTAAATCATTGGAGACTTTGAAGGCGCAACGTTCGTATGTGAGAAAGGACCCAAGGGTTTTAAGAAGTCCCTGTACCTTCAGTACTTGAGCACAAACATTGCTTCCTTTGCTTGCTTCGCTCAGTCACGAAGAAGAGCGCTGACCGTTGGAATTGAAAGTTAATTCGTCTTGCCAGAAGGAATAGCCAACTTGCTCTCCATGCCTGATCCTTCTCTCATAGAGTCAGGTGTACCTTCAGCACGTCTCCTTTTCCGTCTTTTAATTGTCCTGACTGTTCTGCGAGCCCTCATCCAGCAATTTACTTTGCTCATTAATACCGCTCCATTTCGGCCTCCCATCCGAAATATCCACCACACGGCTGCCATAGAAAATGTGGCAGCTAGCAGAACAAAATTAGCAAATAGATCACGTATCAGATTAGAAAACAAATCTGTAGCGTACGTTGGATCAAAGCGTTTCTGTTCCTCCGGAGACTTGAAATTGATTAACGTTGGAAATATCAAAATCATGTTGCGGCCTTCGTCCATGATAGGCGTCCGGCAGTATGAGCAGGTGACTTTGCAAGGCAATCTATGCTCAACAGCTTTGTCGCTGCTCTCATACCATGTGAGATTATTGTGTCCATTTGTGAAACTGATATCCCCTTTGTGGAAGATTACAGCCCATTGAAACGGAGCTCCTGAAGACAAGTCAGAGCGATGCCCATCTGCAGTTAGTATCGTCCGGCGCCAGTTCAAGAAAACGACTCACCGTGGAGTTTTTGGCATGTTTTACAGTGACAGTATTTTGCATCTAAAGGCTTCTCTCTACTCAGTTGATATGTAACTCGGCCGCAATGACAACTCGCATCGTACAAGGCCTTAAAATCACTCTCCCTTCCATGAACGTTATACGGTGCAAGGATTTTCCACTCGTCGGACTTGCTGACGTTGAGCTTCTCTGCCTCCTTTCCCGTTGCATGTTGAGCCACGTGCGGCTCACTGGTAGTCATTATGCTACGGCAGACGAACGAGCTAGGGAGATAAGAGTTGTTCCTCGCGATCCAGTAATGAGATGTAGGTGCAGTACCAGGGAGAGTAGGAAGGCGAAGTAGACGCACTAAGTATCTTTGACCAATGGGATCCGTTAGAACGCAGCTAGAGCTTTTGATCCTGTGTTGGGGTGCTGCCAACAGTTGTAGAGGCGAATGTGCCCCAATGAAATATTATCAGATCGTCACAGGAACCTACCATACTATGAGGGTGCACGCAGCCAGAGGGTATTTCAAAGAATGACATTATGTTGATAATAATGTGAAGAAATATTTGCCCAGCCGATGATGACTTCATACGTAAATAATCATCGTGCTGCATGGCTTGCATTTTCGGACTGACATCATACATAGATCTTCTTCTAAAATACAACTGAACACAACCATCACAATCAAAATCAATCGCATGAACGATACTTTGCAGAGTTTTTGGCTCTCCTGATCGCCTTCTATCGTGTTCAGTTCGTATTAACGCAGCTTCAAAGGTATCCTCTGAATAGTTAGCAGACAAATGTCTGATCCTGTCAACATGTCTCCCAAGACGAAAGAGCTTCTGCTCAAGGTTCGAAAAATGATACTTCCCATGCTCGGGAAGTTCCACAAAGGTGTATTCAGCCAACAAAGTATTCACGTGATATATATGATAATTTTACGTTGGTCAAATGGGACGCGTAGATGGGTCATCGGTGGTAGCGAAGATTATACCGGTCATATTTTTCTGCCATGGCCAGCGCTCCACTAGGGGCAGATATGGTGTGCCTCTGCCAAAGCTGCAAGAGTTCAGTGCTAATTGAAGATATAGAGTCATGTGATCTGCGAACCTCAAGCTCCCAGGTCATTAAGACCTGTTCGCCAAATCTAATACGGCAATCTACCCACGAGTTTTCAAATTCGTCTGAGCCGATTGCCGAAGCCGTGACGGCAATGCTGTCCCGTCTTCATACCCTGGTTATTGGGCCAGGGTTGGGGCGGGATGAGCTGATACAGGGCACTTGCGCACATGTCATCTCAGCTGCGCGCAAAGAAAATATCCCTTTTGTTCTCGATGCCCACGGACTACATCTCGCATAAACTAAGCCAAATTTTGTGCAGGACTACAAGAACTATATTCTTACCCCAAACATGGCGGAGTTTGGCCGTCTGTGTAAAAGCAAAGGCTTTGAGCTACAGAGCTAGAAGTGGTGCGGGAGTTAAGAAATTAGCTGGAGAATTTGGCGGAGTGACGCCTGTACAGAAAGGGGAAGAGATTATATGTCAAATGGCGAGTATACGTATATCAGTGATCTTGAGGGAGGACTTTAATGCAGTGGTGACCAGGCGACATTCTCACCGGAAATTTAGCAACATTTCTATGGTGGAGAAAGGCGTGTATTGATAGAATCTGGGATCGCGAAAGAGACACGAATCCCACAGAACTCCCTCGCACTTGTAGGTTTTGGTGGCGGTTCATTGGTGAGGGTAAGGTTCGCCTTCTCAAGATTTGTTGGTATCTAGTGTACTAAATATTGCAGGAATGCTCGCGCCTCGCATTCACGAAGAAAGGTCGAAGTCTACAAGCGAGTGATTTGGCGGAGGAGGTAGCTGTTACTTTCACTCGACTGTCCGAGGCTGACACCAAAGATAAACCGTCAAGCTAGTCATGCAATGAATGACGAGACGAAGCAAGCATGGCGGAAAAATATACGCAGACGATGTAGAATTAAGATAATATTACAACATCACAGCCTCAGTATCTTTGAGCCCCAGGATTTTATATTATATTTTCACATTTCAGAAAAAGTGACAATGAAACTCACTCATACAGTCTCCACCTGCTTCTCTGAGACGTCAGAATCATCTGTGTTCTTGAAGTTCTGGAGTCTCTTCGCGACATTATTTCCGAGATACTTATCCATATTCGGTACAAAGCATGCCGATAAAATCAACAGCGTGCTGAAAGGAATCGTCGCATAGAACACAATGTGGAAAGAGTCAATATAAGCGCGTTTTGCCTGTGTTGCGGCAACCCCGATGATGGTAGGAGTGATATCCGGGACAGCGGTAAAGTTGCCAGTCGTGAGACCTGCGAAGAGAGAGGGTAGCGATGATGCTGGAAGGCCAGCTTGCACCACTGCTGGAGCGACATATGCAGGGAGGTAATCCGCAAGTTTGTTGGTGAGCACAGAGACATATAGAGCTTGAGCCACCGCACCACCAAAACCGCGGATACTGCCCAGCACTCCAGTCGCCAGGCCGATATCCTGAGGCTCAATCACCAAGGTAACACCTGGGAAAGTGATGTTGTCAACGTAACCGATGAAGATACAAGCAAGAGTGCCGAAGACAATGAATTCTGCATGTTTGTCCTCGGATAGCGAGACGAGGGAGGTGACGAATGCCATGCTGAGAACGGACATGATGACTGTTTGCCATTTGACATAAGGTATATAGGAGAGACCGAAGCCACCAAAGACTTGGCCGAGCAGAATACCGCCACCGACAACGGACGACTGCCACCCAATTTTCATTACATTTGTCGTATATATCGTGCCGAGAATGGTAGGCCACAGAATGGTCAGGGCGTAGTAAACCATTGCGCCAATGGTGGCTGCCACGGTGATTGCGACGTAGCCTATTGAGCGGAAAAGACGGGGTGGAACAAGGGCGCCTTCTTTGACGACGTATGCCTCTGCGCGGGATCAGTATTTTGCAGCGTAAACATTGATTCTGGATTTTTACCATAGAATGGGAGGGCAACCAAACACAAGATCCCAGTGATCAAGGTGCCAAGAACTTTACCGCTGACCCAAGGATACGTTCCTCCTCCCCAGCTCAGACCGATGATTGATAACACCATACCAGCGAAATAAATCAACAGTCCGCCATAGTCGAGTTCCTTCATTTGTTGCCACTTAGTCTTTCCTTGCACGTGAAGCTGAGTGTAAGTGGGGGATGATAACAGAATTGGTACATTAACAGAGCTGTTCCGGAGAATATGACACCGAGATAGTAGCTCCATCTCCATTTGGCTGCAGTATTGATGAAGAATGCTCGTGCAATGGCAGGGCCAAATACTATATTGGGTAAGCGACTCTTCAAAAATGAGACTATGTGTCTAACGGGTAGAGATGGAAAGAACACACCTGCGAATGGCGCAGCACTCAAAAAAAACCAGTGTGACGATTGGACCACGTTGTTTATTTGGCACGAGCTCTCCAAGAACGATTCCGAAACTCAGCTGACCAGCAGCCCCTAGACCGTTGTAAAGATTTGCGCCGATAAGCGCATTAATAGAAGTAGCGGTGCAACCAACAATACATCCGATGAGCCCAAGACCAGTAGATGCCATCACCATCCACTATATCCTTGTTAGCCTACGTACTTTGACAGGAGAATAATAAACCATAGTATTCTAAAGATCAGAAACCAAGGCACGGGTGATGAAAGCGTACTTTACGTCCAAAAATGTCACTCAGTCGACCGACTAGCAAGAAACCAACAGACGATCCCAAGGTCCACACAGTAGCGACCCATTGAAGATTAGGTGAAGGACCGATGTCCTCATTGATGAGCAGCCTGTTTATTTATCAACGGTAATCGTCCTATTGTGAAGCATCTAACTTACAGAGTATTTGCTGGTAAGACCCACCCGAGATAGGCACAGTTGTTCGCAAGACAAGTTGCCTGACAAGTCGAATTAGTTTTGTCTGGCAGACATCAATCTGCAGAATTGACTTACAATCACAGTGCCAATAAATTGCCAGCTGTAGAAGTATCCCTTTGGCATCTGCTCCAATGCTCCCCCAAAGCATGAGTATCGACAAAATCAACTGTGCCATCCTGGTGAACCTGTTGGACCACATCAACATCTGTGGAGTCTTGAAGGTGGATGGTTTCGAGCTTCTCGTTCCTCTTTGATGAGTTCTCCATCATGATACCCAAGGATTAACCGAAGAATCCTAGTTCTTCGAAAGGGCATGGGAGTGAGCGACGATGAGACAGAAGATTCTGAGGAGCAAATTTGTGCAGAATGGGGCTTGATATAAGATGAGAGAATATACTATCGTGAGGGAGCTGATCCCTGGTTACCGCACGCCTGGATATCATCTCCAGATTGTAGATCTGGATTTTCTTTTCCCAAGCCTAAGCTTTGAGGGGAGCGCGGATTCTCATTAGACTTTTTGGTCGGACAACGCGGGGTACAGCGTGGATAGCATGTGGCATTTTCTACGCTAAGCAAAACTCATTTGCACAGGATACATCAGGCTCGTTATGTGGGGCCGAAGCCTCAGTAAGACATTCCTCTGCATGATTACACTATATAGAGTACAGATTCACTCAATAGAGATTCAAGTTATCTGTTAGAAATGAGCCGTAGAAAATGAAATAAAGATGTGGTGTTCAGGAAATGGGCAGAAAACATGGCAGCCTACAGATATATATGATCAGACACCGTATCAATGAGCTCAGTATTAAAGTATAGAAACAACAATTGGCAAATCTTAGCATGGCGTTTACATATCATGCCTAGTTGCGTACACAGATCAGTGCCGGGATTCACTTCAATCCTCAAGAAGATTCACAGGCAGCTCAGTTTCGCCAGCTTCCGTTTACTCGGCATCCGGAGAACTTTTTCCAGGACGAGCTTGTGGCGTCGTTGCCGCAAATCGTGTTCCCACCACTACTGGGCCAGTGCACAAATCATATCTTGTCATCGACAGTATGGTATCAGCAAACAATTAAAGCATAAAAGCTTGATAATGGCCTATTACAGTAGGTATCTATGGGAGGACAAGGGACAAGAAAACTTGAAATAGACATAGCGCACAAGAAGAAGCTGAAGTCTATGGAAGTTCGGGACCGAAGCATGAACACTAACAAGATCCCAAAGTTTCATCGCATCGAAGGACTACTTCTATGATAGGCCGGCAATGAATCTGTTGTTCAGCCTTCCCCCACGGATGCTCGTGCCAAGAACATGGTAATCTCGCAAGCGCGGAAGGAAGAAATGTCGAATGGCATGTTTTCGACATTCAAATAAAAAGGCAACCCCGGCTGAGACAATCCAAGGTGGGTCATCTAGTCCTACTAGCGGTCGGATTCGTGGTTCCATAAATGCGGTCATCACCTTTTGCCGAAGTCTTGTATGAACCGAGGCAAAGGCTTAAGAAATATGTTGATTGTTGCCATGGTACATATGCGATTACTCTCTGCGTATCTCATGTTCTCCGTCTCGAAGTCTTCTACCCATGCTTCGAATGCTGGGAGAGTCTCTGGAATACCAGTTATGCCCATACGATTACCGATCTCCTTCCAGTATGTGAAAATGGCAATTTCTTCGGCCTTGGACAGCCTTCGCCACTCATGCGCATTGATCCAACGGATTGGCTCGAGGACAAACAGCGATAGGGTATAAACCATGTCACCATTCTGGATCTTAGATCCATACTGTCGGTGAATCCAATTCATCTTGGAAAGCGCAGCCAGGCCACGGTCGCTGTCGATACCTGAAACCAGCAACTCATTCAATATGAGCACAGTGTCTTCTGACCGTTTCCCAGCGTGCTTTGTGGAAGCCAAACGACGTGTTTGGACGAGCAGTGCGGTACCAGATGGTAATGCGTACCCCTTAATCAAAGCAAATTGTACTGCGAATGCATACATGAACGGGAATTCTCGCACGATAGTAGTTTTCATTATCTTGTGCGCGGTTGTATAATTCATAGAATATGGGTCATGCGAGTATCGACCATGTCGCTTGTTGATATCCTTGTAGTTGTGATAGCGAAGTAGTCTTACTAGAGCCAGATAAGCAGTGACTAACACGCTCACCCAACGCAGGGGAAATTGTGGTAACTCATTGAACAACATCTGGTGGGAGTATGGAAGAATTGAGTGCTATACAGAAAGTTTGCTTTGTTGGCCGACACTGGAAAGTGTATGGATACATATATAATTCGCACATTAGGACATTCAACATACTCCGCTTGTGCCAAGCCAGTTACGCCGACATATTTCCGACAGCCTTTACTATCGGCTTGTTAAGGACATACAGACAACCGCTCTCTAATGAGCCTAGACATGGCGTATCACAGTGTACGGTAAATCAATCATGTAATATATGGTGCTACGAATCCGATTCTAACCCTTTTGACTAGCTAATAAAAGTTGCCTAACTTATTGCGAGAGCCCTAAGTTAAAAATGAAAGTTGATCTCGAGAGAATCGTCAACTAAGTAAAAATGATAAATGTTATGCGTAAATAAAAGACTTACAGCTGACAGGGCTGCAAGGTAGCACCTGGTATTCAATTGACACAACTAAATCTTTGGCCTTTTTTTTGCTCCTATTTTCCTGTTATACAAAAGCGCCGCCCTTAGGTAACAAGGCACGTGAGAACCAGGGGTCTGACGCTCAGTAAACTTGCTTACACTGTCAGGGCCCGTACTGGTACATGTCGTAGGATAAGCTATTTGGCATGCGACGTCGGATATTGTACCCAACGCCTGACAGTTATGAATATATTAATAATATAGTTTTACTACTGAAGCTTTACTTGAGTTGGTTTTAAAGTCAAAATCCACCCAACCTGGGCCTAGTCGTAGTCTATTCATGCATTAGGCTTAAGACACCTTCTCCGTCATATCTCCGACGGGTAGTATTTATAAGCATAATATTACAGTACTGATTATATACAACCCACCTCAGCAATTAGAACACTAAGTTATTAATCTACTTTTGCCTGACGATAATTCTATGGAAATTTCTATTCATCTGTGACTAGATTCTGCCAGTCAAGAAAATTGTCTTTACAAAATGCATGAAATGAATGTGGTTCGCGATCGACTTGTAGGAGCCTGGGCTCTCCAATCTTTCACAATCCTGGGTAAAGGCTCCAACTCGACATTTGTAATGAAGCCATACGGCGATTCCCCTCTCGGTCGTATCCTGGTCTCAAGCTCAGGATATCTATCAGCGAATCTAACTACGACCAATGCAAATGAAGGACCAGACAGCCCATTAATTTTTCTGCAAAAACACTATAGCGTATGCTGGCCCTTATGAATTGTACGCAAAGGAGGATGCAATTTGGCTGAGCTGTAATGTTGAGGTTGCAATCCCGCCAGAATGGACAGGGGGTATACAGCTCAGGAGAGTGGATTTGGATGTGAATAAAGATGGGAGTCAACAACTTACGTTGACACCAGATCAGGATATTCCTCTACCCGTATGTACGCACTATATCGAGGATGGCTTTATGCTAACTACATGCTGCACGACAGGGTGGTGGGCTGGGAGTTGCTAAGTTGGTGTGGACGAAATTGAAAGATGAAATCGGACTCGATAAGAAGCTGTAGTGCAGGCATTTTATGTGGTCACCTTACAAGATTGTTGGGATCCTGCGTGCCTGGAATTGATTTACGTGGTAGGCCAAGGAGCTATATATTACGGCGTATAACCGTAAAGAATATATATTTGCAACGCCTCTAATAAGCCTGTACTCTATTGTTGTGATACCCTTTCAGATTCTCTAATTGATCTTCTGGTTAATAGATCCTATTTCTGACACTCCGGGTTAAGGTAAAGAGCCTGAGGATCTAGATGACCTAGGAGAATGAATGTCCGATATAACTAGGTAGCATTTCGTAGGATAGGAGCCTCATACTCAACTCAAATAATATTCTCATACTTGTTATTAGAGTTCTTGCCCTATACGTAATACACCTACTCCTTTACAGATTTTAACCTCCGTGCGGAGCCTCATTCGATATGCCTCAGGATGTGTAGGCCGTAACGGGTGTGGGGGTAATTTAAAAATAAACTCGGAAGGAGATAGATTGGAGGGATACTTTATTATTTAGTTACATACTAGAGTTTAAACTTCTTTTAATAAGTTACTTGTCAAGCTTAAATGATGGTGTGATCGATTCCCAGTGTGAGTTATAATCATCTTGCCGTTTACCGCTAGTTTGCAATGCCCATTTAGTTACACCCAAGAACAATGATGATTCGAACATAAACGCTGTTGAACATACTTTAGCAGCTATGATGAAACACCAAAAATCTATTCGTACCTAGACTATTTCCCGTTTTCATTGGCATTAGTGGCATATTCGTGGCGAGTTTGTGGGTAGCCGCATCAGGCCCGTGGCCGCTCATGATGTTGTGCAGGCTGGCTCCACCTGGCGCAAAACTATCTCCATGCTTGGCCCCATGTTGACCTCTAATCAAGCCCATGAATTCCGACATGCAGTTACGGTGGAACCAAGGAGGCCTGATAGAAGATGAGTGGTTTGTCTTCACGAGTGAGATAAGCCATACCTATACGTATCCTCGGCAATAACCCACAAGTTCGGCGGGATGACAACGAAATCGGCAATTGCAGTGCCGGTGATAGTCGACTGACAAGTTAATACTGTGAATATGCTAGGATCCTTGCCTGATAATTAGTGATAAACTTCTTCAGCGCAGCAGCACTCTCAACAAAGATGCCATACCAAATGATCATATGTTACAGAATTAATCGCGTTGAATTTAGTCAGGTCATACTTGTATGGGTAATAATTGCCATGCCAACCCACCACATCGAAGGGGGTGTGGTTCTGGGCAAGCCTAAAGAGCTTTCCTGCATATTTAGCAACAACCTCCCAGTCAGAGCCATAATCTTCATCGAACGCGGCAATTGGAATTTGAAAGTCACGCGGATTTGCGCAACCAGAGGAACCGATTACGCCAAGATTCGGCAACTCAAAATGGTTTGGGCCAAATATCTCCATTATGTAGCCTCTCATACCAGAATCCCCATCACCGGATTTCTGGTAGTTTACCTGAAATCGAATCCCTCGGGGATGACGGCAATTTCATTAGGTTCGATGCTAAGCTTCCCAAGCTCAGTTTGTATGTTGAGGCCACCTATTTGAGGTACAATTAACATGTCTCCGTCAGCAGAGTAGAAACACTGGCGTTTTGGCATATCCACTGTTGCAGTGTAAATATAAATCGCCAGACCCTGCTTTGATTGTGGTGTTCCAGATCCGCTGATGAGCCTCATGCCGCTGACAAATGTATTCCCGTCCTCGATGTCAAAAGGAGACCATCGCAGTTGGTCAGGCACATCCATTAAATGATCGGTTGCGAGTGAAATAGATGCGCCGATGCCTTCATATTTCTCAAACTTCGAATGGACTACTGCTGGGAGGATGCGATAAAGAAACCTAATACCAAAGCAAAATACTGATGTTAGTGGTTCGGGTCTCTCGCTTGAGCTTAAATTTACTTGGCTTTTATCGTTTGCTTATTCTCTTTGCGAGGTGCTGTGAACGCCGTCCCCGACAACTTCTCGCATATCAAGCCATGAGGTGGCTTCTGAGGATTGTTTCGCCCAATAGGAAGTGTGCCGGAGGTAGTCGCTTCAGTTTCAACAAATGAACCAAATCCATGAATATATTGGAGCGTTTGCGTAGAACTGGACGTCATGATTATAAAAGAGCAGGTTTGGAGAGCATATGGTTATGGGAAGACAAGAAAGGCGTTACGAAACGGGGAAGCATGCAGGCTTTTAAGTTTGTAATGTACCCTCACGGGTTGTCTCTTATCGTGTTAACACCCGCTTCTTCTCCGTCTTGGTGGTGTTGCCACACCCCGCCCTATCTCCGTCGAACTAGGCCAAGAGGCCTAGTTTACCTAGGGTTTAAATCGGTTGCCTCACCTTTATTTTTTGTTCCTTCCCAATGCTAAGTCTGGTGAGTTCAGTGTCTGTTGAACGTTTCCCCAAATTCCAAGATTCAAAATGGCCGCTGTGGATGCTATCGACCCTACGGATTTTCCTATAGAGAACCTTCCATATGGAGTATTCACAAAGCGTGGTTCCTCAGAAAAAGGCTAGGGACGGCATTCGGCGATAATGTAGTGGATATCACTGGCCTTGCTAAGGACGCCTGGTTCGCTCCTCTTGGAGTCAAAGTGGAGGGTATCCTAAAGAGCACAGTTGTTTGGAACAACTTTGCTGCCCTTGGGCGTGACATCCATAGGGAATACCGTCGTCTCCTTACTCAGATCCTAATAGTCAAGGGGGATATCATTAGCTCGTATGTATATTCGATGAACGAGGTAGAACTTCAAATGCCTATTCAGGTTGGCGACTATACGGACTTCTGGTGTTCGGAGCATCATGCTTTAAACGTAAGTAACAAAGATTCGCGGTTGATAGTACAAAATTTTGATCTGAAAGGCAGGGGAGCAAAATTAATCGCAATATGTCGGTGCTGCCTGAGCCTTGGTATCGCTTGCCTGGTGGGTATATGGGTCGTGCATCTAGTATTGGCATTGATCAGGACATCCATAGACCGTTGGGGCAATCGCAACTCCAGAACGGTGACCCAC